>ML326072.1:0-55684 GCA_005239505.1 Nicotiana paniculata | reverse complement strand
AAAACTCCCTGGGTCAGCCAACTTTTCAGCAATAGGACGTGTCGCCACTGCACTACAAGTCTGAGTAAGAGTGACAGTAGCCAGGGCTTGGAAGTCAAATTTTCTGGACATTAAGTCCTTCATCATTTTAGCATAGTCAGGCATTTCTTTCAATGCATCTATCAATGGAATATTTACCTGTATCTGTTTTAGCATGTCCAAGAATTTCTTGTACTGCTCATCCTTCTGATATTTTGCTAGCCTTTGGGGGAATGGAGCTGGTGCTCTTTTCTTTTCTGTTATCTGTTCTTTTTCCTTTTCAACTAACACCTCAACTTCTGGCTCTGGGATTTCCTCAAGTTCTTTCTCAGCTTCGCTTTGATTATTAACTTCACCTTCAGCTGGTTGTACTGTGCTCATACTCAATGGGGTAGAGTCATCAATTTTATTAGGTACCTGTACCAATGTGTTTGTCTGTCTACTTTCATACTTCCTTTCTTATTCTAGGTCCAGGTCTCTGCCATTGTGGAGGGTCACTGCCATTAATTATTTTGGGCCCTGGTCCCTTGGATTCACCTGAGTATCAGCAGGTAAAGTTCCGTGAGGACGATTGTTAACTGCATTTGAAATCTGCCCCAACTGTACTTCAATATTTTTAATAGTTGTATCATGTGCATCTACTCTCTCACTGATTTTGGTATTTGACCCAATCAGTTGCTGCATCATAGCTTCCAACCGTGAAAACCCATCTTCTTGTCTTCCCCCTGGTTGATGCTGAGGAGGGTAGTATGATTGTTGCTGATTTTGATGGTTATAACCGTACAGTCTCTGATATGGTGCTGCATTTCCTTGTGGTCTCATGACACCCATACTACCACTATTATGTTGTCGGTGAGGAGGCCTATATGGTTGAACTTGTTGACCCCAGCTTTGTCCNTGACACTGAATGAACTACAGGAGTAATGGGATACCGTCCCGTAGTAAATATGCAGGGGGATCTCCCGGGATACCGTCCCGTAGTCCCAAAGTAAATATGCAGCGGGATCTCCCGGGATATCGTCCTGTAGTCCCAAAGTAAATATGCAGGGGGATCTCCCGGGATACCGTCCCGTAGTCCCAAAGTAAATACGCAGGCACAACAAGAAGACATTCAGAATTAGAGTGCAAAAATACAAGGCAACAAGTAATTCTAGCCTAACATGCTTCACATAGTACAATTAAAGCAACTTAAGCAAATAGGCAATTTAGGGAACCTAGGCATGATTTTCTAAGCTAACATAGACTATAACTGCAAATAGAATAAAACAGGTAAGAAAGAAAATCAGACTAAATATTTAAAGTAAAACCAAATTTTCAACAATTAGCACAAGTACGCGCTCGTCACCTCACGTACAAGGCATTCAATTACCAAATGTCACATCCTAAAGGGAAAAGTCCCCCCCACAAGGTTAGACAAGTCACTTACCTCGAACCAGCTCAAAATAAACTCGAAACCACACGTTTGCCACGAGTATCCGACTCCAAATGGCCCAAATCTATTTAAATAAATTTCATATTGTAAATAACATCTCAAGCAACTGATTCTACTATTTAATTCAAAGTTACGGTGCGAAATTAGGTAAAATGACCCAAACGCCCCTCAGGCCGGCATCTCAGATTCGGATAAGTTTTACTTTTTCAGGACCCTCGTACTCTCACGAGTCCATTCATATAAAAATCTCTCTAATCGGAGGTCAATCACCCCCTCAAACCCCAATTTTGGAAAAAACCTAAGTTCTACCCAAATCACCCAATTTCACCCATGAAAATCTTTGATTTTAAGTTGAAAACATGTTAAATGATGTTAATGATTGAAAGAATTGAGTAAACACCAACGTACAAATGATTTGGAAGGAGTCTTGTTCTTGGAAAAATCGCCTAAGGGTGTTTGAGTTTGAGAAAATATGAAAATGGAGTCAAAAATTCGGTTTAAGTGCGTTGCAGGCCACTGGTTGGCATGGGAATTGCGAACTAGGGTTCGCAATTGCGAACCCTTCAGAAATTCCCAGCTTTCGCATTTGCGATCCATATGTCGCATTTGCGACCTCAGGCAGAAGAGGGAAGTTTGCATTTGCGATGGCAGACGTCGCATTTGCGACCACCCTTCGCATTTGCGAACCTCTTGGTCGCATTTGCGATTAGGCTTGCCCAGACCCACCTTCGCATTTGAGATGCTGGCTTCGCAAATGCGAAGCCTGCAGATTCAGCTACACCAGCAAATTCCAAGGTTCATAATGCATCTGTGACCTATCCAAAACTCACCCGAGCCCTCGGGGATCCAAACCAAATATACACACTACCTCAAAAACATCTTATGAACTTATCCGTGCGATCAAATCGCCAAAACAACATCATATTCATCGAATTAAGCCTCAAAATCCATGAATTCTATCAAATTTCATAAAACATCAAATTTTCCATTTTTAGTCCGAAACACGTCAAACGAGATCCGTTTTCAACCAAACTTTACAGAAAGGACTTAAACCATATATAAGACATGTACCGGGCGCTGGAACTAAAATACGGGCCCGATACCATCACTTTCTAATCAGATTTCATTTTCAATTTCCTTAAATATTTCCAGAAAACAATTTTACTCAAAAATTCATTTCTAAGGCTTGGGACCTCGGAATTCGATTCAGGGCATACGCACAAGTCCCATATTTTCCTACGGACCCTCCGGGACCGTTAAATCACGGGTCTGTCCGTTTACCCAAAATGTTGATCGAAGTCAAATTTATTTATTTTAATATCAAAACTTAGCATTTTTCACAAAATTTCATATTTAAGCTTTCCGTCTAGGCGCCCGGATTGCACACGCAAATCGAGGCAACCCTAAACGAGGTTTCCAAGGCCTCGGAAGCACGGAATGGGTAAGAAAACAAGTGATGACCCTTTGGGTCGTCATAGTGAATTTTATCCTAAAGTTAGTTAATGCATGGATTCCTAGTTAAATTAACTACCTAATTAGTGGAAAATTAAGGAATTTGGATAGTAACCTAGGGCTTTCGAGAATTTAGAGAATTACCCGTGAATTGGCCATGAAATCATACAAAAATCATATATTAATGATCCTTAGGTTATGGGTGAGAGTTTCCTTCGAGAATTTTTGGAATCCGAGCATGCGGGATCGGGGTTGGATTTTGGGATTTCTTCAAGAATGATAAATTTGACTAAGTAGTAGGAGAATTCCATGCTTTGAATATATATTGATACATTTGTATAACATTTGGCTAGTTTCGAGTCTGTGGGTGTCGAGTTTGGAGTTTCGGGCGCGTTCTTGACCCAGAGAGTAGGTTCGAGACGAGGTGAGTCTCCTTTCTAACCTTGTAAGAGGGAACTGCCCCCCTAGGTGATTTAAATGGCTATGTGCTAATGTTTGTGGGGGCTACGTACACGCAAAGTGACGAGAGTTCGTACGTAGCGACTATTATTGTTATGTTCGGGTAGTTAGGCCTACACCATGCCTTATGTTTTCCTTGAAATGAACTATATGCTTAATGAATTAATGTTACATGCGGCTTGTTTGCCTGAGATCATGGAATTTGAGTAATTTTAAGGAATTGTTCACGAAAAGTTATTTATAAAGAATAAATGTGTGAATTGTGTGTGCATGTGACCACTTCACAATTTACATTCCGCGAGTGGAGTGTTATTTCCCCCACTCTCATGGGAGCGGGCCGTATGCCACGGCGAGATTGAAAGATAAATTATGGTTCGGGTCGTTCGACCCTTGGCAGTGCACATATATGATCATTATGATGGCTCAGACCGGTTGTCCTTATCCTGTATGCGCATGATAAATTGTTAATGATTCTTTTATGGATATTGAGTGGTCAGATATTTTAAAGGAAAGAAAAGAATAATGAAGTAGTAATTGCATATTTACTCCCAGTATTATTTGAATTACTGTTATTTTTAATGTTTACTGCTTTTATCATCCTCGTATGTCTGTTACTGATATTATATCTTGTTTAATCATTTTATTGGCCCTTAGTGAGTGTCAAGTCGACCTCTCGTCACTACTTCTTCGAGGTTAGGCGGGATACTCACTGGGTACATATTTGTTTATGTACTCATACTACGCTTCTGTACTTAATTGTATAGATTCTGAAGCTGATGCATCTGGTTATCAGGCCGGAGCTCGATTTTGATCATAGTTGGACCTGACTTCACGGTGAGCTGCTTCTCCTGACGATCCTCGGCAGCACCATGGAGTTTCTTTTGCTTAATTCACGTCTATTTCTTTCAGACAGTGGGATTGTATATCATATTTTTGTATATTCCGTTCGTATGCCTGTAGGACTTGTGACACTAGTTCCTGGCACACACAGAGTAGTTATTAAGGTTTGCGGGTCTGTATATATATATATTGGCTCATGCCTCTTTATGACTGCTTTTGGTTAAAAATGGCTTATCATATTTTTCAATTAATGTTTTGAACTTTAAAACTTGGCACGTGTTGGGATGTTTAATCAAATATGAGAAGAATCCTTAGTAATCTGAGTGTGGGCTTGCCTAACCCTAGTGTTGGGCGCCATCACGACCTGAGTTAGTATTTTGGGTCCTGACATTAAGTGCACAGATGGTGTTTGAATTCCAACGGATCCACTTCTATTAGGGTTAAATATGCCTATATCTTCATGCAAAAAAAAAAAATTAAATAATACTGACTAAATTTTATAAAATAATACAAACACAATTCACACCTGTTTGTGAGCCAACAGGTGTGAATAAATATATTTCTCCTTTTTCATATAGCCGAAGAATCTCACCAATTTCTTTTGAAGCTGTATCCAATCCTTCTAAATAATAATAAAAAAACATAAAAAAAAAAATAAAGTATGTAAAATTTCAAACTGTAAAAAATATACTTGGATCAAATGTAATAAATTCATGATCTATAGAATACCTTGACATTTGTCTTGCACTGTGGTTTCCTGCATGCTTTTGTCGATATCAGCAGCTCCAAGTTCATCCAATTGTGCAGCAACATCGAGGAGCATTTGAGTATTCTCTGAAAGCATTTTATCAACTCTATCTTCATTAGATTCAGCATTATCAGAGAGTTTTTCAGTTGTATTAACTTCCACTGCATGTTCATAAAGAGGGGGGACGGATAAATGACCTATATATATCATATATATATATATATATATAGAAAAATTTTATACCTGTACTATAAATTTCCTGTGTCCCTTCACCTAGCAAAGCGATTTCAATGCAAATAGCAAGTGCGTCTGCAAACGGATTACCTCTCTCAATATTGGTACACGCATCACTCGATGTCCGTTCTTCAGTACCAACAGGTGCATGATATCCATCACCAATCAAATTGCCTTTTGCAAGAGCACTGCCCAAATCACAACTTGGTGCATCTCCTTCATAATCAACAACTTGATCATCTACACCTTTCTTTCTTCCAACATTCACAGTTGATAACTGTTCATCAATTACATCTTTGCTCGATTGATCAACACTGGGATGTTCGTTGTTAAATTGTTGTTCAACATGTTGATCTCCTTCTACATCCACTTCCACAGGTGTAACATTTTCATGCGCTTCATCATGAGCAACATTAATATCTGATAGATGCTCAAATGAGTAATTCATCTTATCATATTGTCGAGACTTCATGATTGAGCCATCGTCTGTTCCATTTGATTTGTCGACAATATTAAACAACTCTTGAAACTTCTCATCAAAATATTCTTAGAAAAAAATTACTAACAATGATTAATCTAACTAACATTAGCACAGAAAAACGACTTCTCTATAAATTAGCTTACCTTGACTTTTCCAAAAACCGCATCAACAATAGCAGATCGCTCATCTTCTTTAAACTGCGCAACAACTTCTTCGCAATTATTTTTCTTTCTGTTTCTGCATGCCTTTTAACCTCACTCGTTACCCTCTAGTATAAAGACACAGAACAAAACTTCAGGTACAAAAGAATGCTGAAGTTCATCACAAGAGAAACAAAACTTAAGCTACTAGAATGCTGAAGTTAGGGGAAAATAAAACAAAACTTCAGGTGCAAAAGAATGCTGAAGTTCATCGCAAAGAGAACAAAACTTAAGCTACTAGAATGCTGAAGTTCAGCACAAACAGAACAAAACTTCAGCTACTAGAATGCTGAATTCATCACAAAGAGAACAAAACTTAGGCTACTAGAATGCCAAAGTTCAGGAAAAACAGAACAAAACTTCAGCTACTAGAATGCTGAAGTTCATAAAAAAGAGAACAAAACTTAAGCTACTAGAATGCTGAAGTTCAGCACAAACAGAACAAAACTTCAGCTACTAGAATGCTGAAGTTCATAAAAAAGAGAACAAAACTTAAGCTACTAGAATGCTGAAGTTCAGCACAAACAGAACAAAACTTCAGCTAAAAACATGTTGTAGTTTTACAAAAACACACAAAAATAAAAATCAGCACAAAACTTACAGAACATATTGTATTGACTAATTCATTGTCAAACGCCATTGTAGAACGATTAGAACGACTCTGGGTACGAGGTGATTCACCAGTTGAAGTTCGACTGATTTCTTTTGATCGACTCCGACTATGTGGTGATTCACCAGTTGAAGGAACCGCATTAACTACCCTTGAACGAATCCGGCTGCATGGCAATTGTACAATCAAATGCATTGAATTCAATTCCTCTTCTGTAGGAATTATATCCTATACCTTAAAATTCCGATATTCCTGTTTAATACAAAAAAATTATATTATGAAAATAAAATAAAAGTAATACATCAACATATTAACAAAACTACAAAAAATAAAAAAACATTCACTTAAAGAATGATTACTGAAATATTTCTCAAGTTCTTTATATTTAGTCTCTCCCACACATACATAACGTAACATCCTGGGAACCTGAGGGGAATCAAGGTACTCATCGTCTTTAATATACCTCTTCCGAAGATCGGGGAAACGCTCATAGAACCAAACACACAACGGATATGGAAATCCACCAACATTATACTCAGTTGAATGTTCGTTGGATTGGTTATCCAATACATGTTTCATTAACATAATGAGCTTCTCATAAGACACATTACCCCAAGGATAATCAGCACAAGCATTATCATCTTCGACAATGGCTGCATAATCCTCTAGAAATGTTGATTCATTCTTTTTACCAAATAAAATAGACTCCACAACAAGAATTTCCATAAGTTTAACAACATCTTCATCACTCTCACATACATGTTTGAAATTTACATCATCCTTCTGAATTTCATTACGGGACATAAAATCTCAAACGTCCTTCAATGTCACACCCTTAGACTTACCAAAATATTGTTTCAAAATCGTGCTCTCTCGTTTAGATGATTTTTCAACATTATGTGCGGTGATCCTCAAACTGCACATAATGTATCAGACCATAGTTCTAGAATGTGGTGATGGGATTGCTGAGTCATGTGGATTTAACATGAGGGGTTTGGTGTTCTACTTAGTAGAGATTAGGAACCAATCAATTCTAGAGGCCTGCAATGAGTTTTCACCCCTAGCCCATGTGTAAAAATCTCATTGAAAAGGAAGGTCCACCAGACCCATGTCTTGAATGAAATCAGAGAAAACCTTCATAGCCATTGATCTCCTGATGCAATTGAGTCTTTCATTCTCAAAGCGGCATACGTTAAAATCTCCACCTATTACCCAGCTGTCATTCCATAATCCTCTAACTGCGGCCAGTTCTTCCCAAAATTCAATCCTCTCCCAATTTGTGTGTAATGACCCGGTCCGTCATTACGTAATATAATTACTATTCTTGACTGGTCATGGGTTGGTTATACTATTATTGATGCGTCAGAGTTGATAGGCTTGAAATCAGAATGGTTGTAGTGAGAGTTTAGCCATTTAGTCCTTAAAAATAGCCTTATAATGGGAAAAGTCAACTGAGAATTGAATTATTGGTAAACGACCTCAGAATGTGGATTTTATGGCTCGGATAGCTTCGTTAGGTGATTTGGGACTTAGGAGTGTGTTCAGAATATTTTTGTGATGTCCAGTGTAGAATTAGGCTTGAATTGGCGAAAGTTAGTTTTTGGTGATTTTCGGTCGGCAGTGAAAAATAGGCTATCAGGGTCGGAATGGAACCGGAAGTTGGAGCACGTTCGTAATGTCATTTTGGATATTTCTGCAAAATTTTAGGTCAATCGGAGTTGTTTTGGTTGGTTTCGGCGTAGTTGGCGAATTTTAGAAATTTAAAGTTCATAGGCTCGAATCTGATGTAAATTTGGTGTTTTGATGTTAATTTTGGTGTTTTGAGAGTGCAACTAAGTTTGAATAATGTTATGGGATATGTTGGTAACTTTGGTTGGGGTCCCAAGGGGCTCGGGATTGATTTCGGGTGATTAACGGGCATTATTGGACTAAAAAACACTGATGTTTCTGGTGTTTTCACAGCTGAAGGTTGTTCACTGCGATCGCGTAGGTAGGTGTGTGATCGCGTAGGGTTAAAATGGACCAGGGTGAATTTGTTCAGTGCGATCGCAGAAAAAGGGTCGCGATCGCGTAGCTTTGGGGGTCAGTTCAGTGCGACCGCGTGGGGTTCATCGCAATCGCGTAGAGGAAAACTAGGCACGTGGGGGGTGAGGTCAATTGGTCTTCGCGATCACGTGCATTGGATTGAGATAGCGTGAGGTTGGACTGCTGCGAACCACGACCACGTGTCTAAGTTTGCGATCGTGGAGAGGAAATCACTGGGCATATTTAAATGAACCCTTCCGCGACTTAAACCTTATTTTACACCATTGTTGGGCGGAAGAGAGCTTTCTGAACGAATTTTGAAGGAAATTCAGTGGGTTGCTTAGAGGTAAGTAATTTGATTATTAAAACTCATTTATGGGTTATTATAGACCATAATCTCAACGTTTAATTCATGAAAAACAGTAGAAAATGAGATTTTGGGGCTTGAGAATAAGAGACCTTTAGAGGTCGATTTGAGGGGTCAAACGAACTTCGATTTTGGTGTTATTTATATGTACGGAATCGTGGGAGGATGAAGAACACTTTTCTGTAAAAATTTCTGATATTCGGGACGTGGGTCTGGGGGTCGGATTTTGACTAAATTCGAGTTTTTGAGCTAAATTGATATTTTTCGATTGGGATTCACACCTTAAGCATAATTTGATGATAAAAATCTGAACTTGGTAGATTTGGAGCACTCAGAGGCCGGATTTAGAGGCAAAGGCACTGCGGAATAGTTTTTAGCCGGTTTTGAGGTAAGTAACGTTTCCAAACTTGGTTCTGAGGGTTCGAAACACCGAGCTAAATGATTTATGACTATTGTTGAGGTGACGCACATGCCAAATGACGGGCATGCGGGCGTGCACCGGGTATTTGTGGCCTGTCTTATCCCATGGCCCCGCTTAGTGATTATTCCATGATGATATTTGTGCATCTATTAATGTGGTAATTGTGAACATGTTAGAAATCATGTTAGGTGTAAATGCTAGGCTTCACGCCGGAAAAGATGAGACCCGAGTGGTCGTATATTGTTGTCTCATGTTGTGATTATTTGATGTCATACACTCAGTCCTGTTATAGCATATCATTTCATATCTCAGTCTCAGTATTGTTAATTACATGCATATTTATCATTATTTCGGGCTGATGGAGGCATTTGTGATCCATGTGGGTGAGACTGAAGAGTAATGACTGAGTGAGGTCAAGAGCCTGTTATTGAGACAGTTATGAGAATGGACTGCACACTGCAGATCATGCCTTCGTTGGCTTGATATGGCTCTTGGGCCACTAGGGCCCCTCCGGAGTCTTTACACCCCCAGTGAGCGCAGATATGGAGGGATGGATCTTCCCTGGGCATAGATCTTGTCCGAAGCTTTGTTTATGAGAGGGATGGATCTTCCTTGGTTATGTAAATTGTCCGAGTGTTATATTCCGGAGATGGATCTTCTCCGTGGGGCCCGGATTAGCCTTTTTCCTCAGTACATAGTGACTACGGTCACCGGTGTTTATGCATATTCCGGGATGGAACTTCCTTGGGCCTAAGAGCCAATTATAGTACTGAGTGGACTTATGTGGGAGAGTTGTGAGCACTATGTGCATATCCACACTGGTTTCATACATATATTTTATGATGGCATGTAGAGTATACTGGCATACTTGGCATATTTACTCATCCTGATAAACAGTTACATGTCTAAATTCTGTACATTATTTATTCTAACAAAACTGAGGTTTTGTTCGTCACTACTTCTCAGCCCATAGTTTGGGTTCGTTACTTCTGAGTTGGTGTACTCACATTACCCCTTGCACCTTGTGTGCAGATCCAGGTACACCGGGACCCGGTAGTGGATTTTGAGCAGCGGATAAGAGTTTCTAGTGGAGTTGTCGAGGTAGCAGCTGGCGATCGCGACCTCACCTTCTCTTTCTTTATTCCACCTATTACTTTTATGTTGATACAATGTTGTCCATTTCTCCTTTTCTTTGCTTATGTTTTAGTAGCTCATGACTGAGTGACACCAGATCCGGGAATTGGAGATTTAAATTTAGTTTTTAAATGTTGCTTTAAATTTCAGATTCTTAGTTTTATTAATAAATTCGTTTAAAAATCACATTTTTACTGGGAATTGAATTTAGCTTAGTTAAATAGAGAGGCTTGCCTGGTTCCACGACAGGCGCCATCACGACTCTGGAATTGGGTCGTGACACTCGTTTAGATGATTTTTCAACATTATGTGCAGTGATCCTCAAACCGCACATAATGTGAAAGTCTTCAAGGGTGAACGATACATTATGCCCAAAAATCTTGAAACTAATAGAGTCTCGATCATTGGTGAATATTCGAGAAAGACACAAGCAATGAACCAACTTCATGTTGCATTTGAAGTTCTCCATAGCCAAAATATACCGAAAAGTACCATTAGTTAGCTTATCTTCTTGTGAAGGAGTCAAGGAAGTTTTGATTAAACTCTTCAAATCGTGGTTACCCTTCCAGTAAGCACGACAGTTAAACCAATCTCGAAACTCAAAATATCTTTCCCCTGCTCTTGTAGGAGAAACAATACGGACTGAAGGACCTTTTGATAGTGTACGGTTTTTAGATGCTTTAGTTGCTGGAGGATTTGAAGGTGCTGTAGGATTTGTAGAATCCATCTGTTGAAAGAAAGTAAAAGATATCAGTTAAAAACTTTAGCTCAAAGAAGACAAACTCAGCAAATATAAAACAACAACATCAGCTCCCAAATATGCTGAAGTTCACCAAAACAAAATAAAAAACTTCAACTACCAATATGTTGAAGGGTCACCAAAACAAAACAAAAACTCCAGCTCCCTATATGCTGAAGTTTCACCAAAACAAAGCACAAACTTCAGCTCCTAAACAAAAACAAGCTGAAGTTCACCAGTTACAAAACACAAAACTTCAGCACCCACTTTCATAAAAATATAACACCAATAATTAAACACAAAAAATAAAAAATTTCAGCTCCAACTTTCAAAAAAATATAACAAAAAACACAAAATAAAACTTCAGCTCCCTAACTAAAGAATTTATAGAATGTTCATTAAAAACAGACACACACGTTCAAAAACTTAAGCATATCACCAAAATAAAATAAAAACTTAAGCTCCCAATATGCTGGAGTTCACCAAAACAAAACAAAAAATGTCAGCTCCCAATATGTTGAAAGGTCACCAAAACAAAACAAAAACTTCAGCTCCCAATATGCTGAAGTTTCACCAAAACAAAGGAAAAACTTCAGCTCCTAAACAAAAACAAGCTGAAGTTCACCAGTTACAAAACACAAAACAGACACACACGTTCAAAAATTTCAGCATATCACCAAAAAAAAAAAAAAACTTAAGCTCCCAATATGTTGAAGTTCACCAAAACAAAACAAAAAACGTCAGCTCCCAATATGTTGAAGGATCACCAAAACAAAACAAAAACTTCAGCTCCCAATATGCTGAAGTTTCACCAAAACAAAGGGAAAACTTCAGTTCCTAAAGAAAAACAAGCTAAAGTTCACCAGTTACAAAACACAAAACAGACACACACGTTCAAAAACTTCAGCATATCACCAAAACAAAAAAAAAACTTAAGCTCCCAATATGTTGAAGCTCACCAAAACAAAACAAAAAACGTCAGCTTCCTATATGTTGAAGGGTCACCAAAACAAAATAAAAACTTCAGCTCCCAATATACTGAAGTTTCACCAAAACAAAGGAAAAATTTCAGCTCCTAAACAAAAACAAGCTGAAGTTCACCAGTTACAAAACACAAAACAGACACACACGTTCAAAAACTTCAGCATATCACCAAAACAAAAAAAAAACTTAAGCTCCCAATATGTTGAAGCTCACCAAAACAAAACAAAAAACGTCAGCTTCCTATATGTTGAAGGGTCACCAAAACAAAATAAAAACTTCAGCTCCCAATATACTGAAGTTTCACCAAAACAAAGGAAAAATTTCAGCTCCTAAACAAAAACAAGCTGAAGTTCACCAGTTACAAAACACAAAACAGACACACACATTCAAAAACTTCAGCATATCACCAAAACAAAACAAAAACTTAAGCTCCCAATATGCTGAAGTGCACTAAAACAAAACAAAAAACATCAGCTACTAACCAAAAAACAAAACAAAACATCACCTGCTAAAATGTTGAAGTTAACCAGTTACAAAACACAAAACAGACACACACATTCAAAAACTTCAGCATATCACCAAAACAAAACAAAAAACATCAGCTACTAACCAAAAAACAAAACAAAACATCACCTGCTAAAATGTTGAAGTTAACCAGTTACAAAACAAAAAACTTCAGCAAAACACAAATTTAACACAATAATTAAACACAAAAAATAAAAAACATCAGCTCCATAAAATTAAGGTATACATGAAAAAAATCACTATAGAACTAAACTCTAACAAACTATCGAACATGAATATCACAAAAACAAACAAAACGCTATAGAACATGACTATCACAAAAACAAACCAGAAATTAAATCGTAAAGTTACTGCAATGTACCTGTGATAATACGTAATATTGTTGGTAAACAAACGGTTGAAAAATCAAAAGACAATGACGATAATCATTTTGATTTCGTAAAAGCGAAGAACGGGATAGAGAGAGAGAGTATTTGCAAAGTAGAGGACTGGGGTTTACTTGAAGAGAAAGTAATCTTTTAATAAAACGGATACGGGTGCAAACATAAAAACAAAACGGCTACAGGTTAAAAAGAAGCGCTTAAATAGGACGTCCCGTGCAATTTTTACAAAAGTAAAAGACAATCACAAATACTAAAATGTCAAAACAATCCAAACATCGAACAAAATACCAATGGCACATTAGACTAGTGAAACAAGTGATAGTATTTAATAGTTAAGCTCATATGGATCTCCCTATTAGCCTCAAAGTAAGATGTTAATATGGTTTGGTGTCAAATCTGAAAAGACAGAATAGACGAAAATCTTAAAGAAGAAGTAAATTTACAATAATTATTTTCAATAATCAAGTTAGTAAGAGATGATCTTAGCCCTCCTATGAGTAAAAACGCTTCAATTGAATTTCTGAATATCACAAATATGCTTGTTTGATTATTTTTCTAAAAAACAGTTATTCAAGTTTTCTTTTTTAAGTTAAAACAACTAATGTAGTTTTAAAAGACAGCTATTCATACGTTCTCTTATATTTGTATAGAAGATTAGCTTAGACTTTAAATCACAAAGTTAATAAAACCTTCGTTTAAACTTGTATTCTGCATCGACATAATAAAAAATATTTACACAAACATTCATTAGTATTAGAAATTATATTATCACTCGTTCATCTTATGACTAGTTATTCACATTAGCTGTGAATTTGCACTAACTCATACAATTTGATATCACTTGGTTAACCAATGTTAGTTTTAGTTGAAATCTCTAGACTATTTTAGTCCGATATTATTCTTAGTTTATTTTCAATGTTTTTTCTTCTTAGTTTACACCAAAATTATTCCTTAGTTTTACTTTCTTTTTTTTTCCTTCTTATTTAGGGGGGAACGTGTAGGTTTATTTTTCGCACACAAAATAACTATAACAACCATGATTCTAAGAAAGTAATTTCTACATATCTTAAAATATGATACCAATAAAAATATTTCTTTTATTACAATTTTGTCTATTATCCTTAGGGTTTATTTAGTGTTAGTAATAAAGAAATTACTTAGTTCCAAAATAAAATGTGAGATTATTTTATCTGGTGTATGGTTGGATTTTACGGTTTCATGACAAGTAATCCCAAGATTATTGTATATCATAATCTTGATAGTATTTTATACCACTACATTCAACGAATATGAGTTCATTCAAATTCAGATTAAGCACATGGTTTTACACACCATATTTTATTTTAATGAACCAAATAAAATGTCATTGTAATAATTCAGGAATATAATTATTAATATCAATATAACAACTATTGCATTATAATCCCAGCATAATTTTGTTGCAAACCTGACAACCCTTTAATCCTACGAGGAAACATCACCAAATTAAGTAGTCGCAACTTTTACCCAAAACTTGGCAAAAGTACAGTTAGTTAACCCCAGTAAAAAAAAAATTAAACTCCCTCCTCAAACCATGGTTAGTTCAGAGTTAGTTGACTTCACATCATTCACTCACTAACACAGCTTGATGTAATCAAGTATCGTGATAATTGTATGGGTCGAAATGTCTTAATATTTGGAGTAAAAATTGTATGGGGCGTTTTGTTTGGTCGTCCTTTTTAACTTATACCTATTTTATTTTTTATTTTGCATTCCTACCCATTTTTATGTTAAAACCATTTTAAAAATACGATTTTGCCCCTTTTTAATAAAAGGTAGACTGCAGGATAAAATTTTAGCATATTTTGGTATGAGGTTTTAGGAAATGAACTAAATAACTTCAGCATGCATTAAAAAAAACTCATCAGAAATTACATACTGCAAGACAAAATTAAAGCATATTTCGTCTGAAATTTTAGCAAATGAACCAAAAAACTTAAGCATGTTTAGTCTGAAGTTTTCGCAAATGAACTAAAAAATTTAAGCATGTTTAGTCTGAAGTTATAACAAATGAACTAAATAACTTAAACATGTTTAATCTGAAGTTTTCGCAAATGAACTAAAAAACTTAAGCATGTTTAGTCTGAAGTTTTAACAAATGAACTAAATAACTTAAGCATGTTTAGTCTGAAGTTTTAGCAAATGAACTAAAAAACTTAAGCATGTTTAGTCTGAAGTTTTAGCAAATGAACTAAAAAACTTAAGCATGTTTTATTCTGAAGTTTTCGCAAATGAACTAAAAAAGNTAAGCATGTTTAGTCTGAAATTTTAGCAAATGAACTAAATAACTTCAGCATGCATTAGCAAAAAGTCATTAGAAAATTACATGCTGCAAGACAAAAACTTAAGCATGTTTAGTCTGAAGTTTTAGCAAATGAACTAAAAAACTTAGGCATGTTTTATTCTGAAGTTTTCGCAAATGAACTAAAAAAGTTAAGCATGTTTAGTCTGAAGTTTTAGCAAATGAACTAAATAACTTCAGCATGTTTAGACTGAATTTTCGGATAAAACTCATGACAAAACTGTAAACTACAGGTAAATAACTTCAGCATGCATTAGCATGAAGTTTTAGCTTCAACATGAAACAACTTCATGCTGCATTAGCATGAAGTTTTAGCTTCAAGGTAAAACAACTTCATGCAAGTGTGATTGTGAAGATGAATCTGGACAAATTTCTAATTTTTTGATAAAGCTGATGAGAGGAGGGAAGGAGATCTTTTTTCACGAATAAGGTAGCGTGATTCTGGTTTTATATCTTTTGTCAGGGTTGTAGTTATCATATTATTACGGATTTTCTATCAGCTGGCTACCAAATCAATAATTTTTAGAAATAGGGTACATGTTAAAAGGTGGCACAAATATAGGGTACGACTATAAAACCCCCTTATTTGGGACAAAGCAGTATCAAGAAAAGAGTTAGCCGGGGTCGACCAGGAAATGGCGAAGCCCGTGGTCGAGATGCGGAAGATGGTTGATGTCGAGCGCCGTAAAAAGAGCTGTAACGGCTAGTTTATTAGGGCAGGATATTAAAGAGAATATTCCATTGGATATTTTTATACTTGTACTATTAGGATTTATTGGGAGTATGTTCCATATAAATAGGAAAAAAGATAATGAATGGGGGCATGCAATATTTTTTGTGATAAGAGCCGACCTTTCTAAAAGATTCCCTTCTTCTTGAAAAGATACAAAGAACATCTTTTTATCAAGATTCTTGTTCATATTATCCTATACTTTTCCATCAGATCCGAGAAGATTTCGAATGTTTTAAGATTTGTCTATCACTCATTATTGTCACCTAACTCATTATTTATTGGGTGAATCCCTACTCCTATTAACTCAAATGTCATTTATTGCTATTTGTTATCCGCCATTCTTCCATTATGGCTATATTTTATGACTATTTAATGCTTTTTATTGCTAAACCCCTTTAGTGAATCTATCCCATATCACACACATTTTCAAGATTTTGCATCTAGAGATATTATCATTAACTATGTTTTGCATCTAGAGATATTAATAATTTCAACCAAAAGTTATACTTTTTGGTCAAACAATAATTACACTAAATTAATAAAACTTCCCTCGTACTTAAATCCAAGAGAATAAATAAACAATTGTTTTTAAATCAATGTAAGAATTATGAATATGACATTCATAACATGTACCTAACAATATTTGGGGTCGTTTGGTTTGAAAACAAGTTATGTTTAAATTAATTATGTTGGAATTAGTTATTCTTAGGGGCGGCCAGAGGCTGAAGCCGATAAAGCAGGGGCTTTAGGCCCCAGAATTTTAGGGGCCCCAATTTTTTTTCTAATTCCTACTCGATGTCTGGTATTTGATTTAAGGTTTGACTAATTCGAATTCGCATCAAATAAATTCCATCACTACTAAAAAGCAGTTGTTTACCGACTCAGGACGTTCCTCGATAACAAGGCTTTACCGTGGGAAGTTCGTTGGTAAGTGGTACGTAGGTAAATTGCCCCTCGGTAAAAGTGATTGATAGAATCTCTCAGTAATTACCGATGGACCCCATCGATAGCTTTCTGACATAATTTGGTCAAATAATCTTACTTACCGATGGGTATCCATAGGTATATTATAACATAATATAATCTCAATAATATCCATACCGATGGAGATATCTCGCTAAATTAAAAATAATAATTTAATATTACCGACAGACACTATCAGTATATTTAAAATTTTAATTTAGTAAATTTAAAATTTTAAAATATGAATTAATTCACATTCCGATGTATATCCGTCAGTATGTTCAACGAAATTTGAAAATTTATTTTTAGTATATCGACGGTCTCCCTCGGTAAATAGGATCTCTGGATTGACAATAAATATTTTTTCGATGGATTCTGTGAGTAAGTCCCTCGGTAAATCTGGTATATTTTTTACAGGCAATACTTATTTTTGATGCACCATCTGCTAGCCAGAATATTCAATAGAAACAAAATTGCAATAAAACGCAAATTAACAACAATAAAACTTTATAAACTATCCAAACATCCAAATTATCCCATCAAACATCAAAATTATCCAACCAAACTTCATAATTGTCCAATCAAAACTAAATAAAATGCAACCAAACTTCAAAATGTAATATTCAAAAGTAAACATCCAACTAAATAATAATCCAACCAAACTTAAAATCACTCATTATCCCCCCCTCATCTTCTTCATCATTTATATTGTTTCCATCACTTTCATCCTCTTCATAAATATGACTTTTGGCGGAGAGCAGGGCATGCCGATTAAGTGATTCACTTGAGCCTGAGGGGCTCGATGTTATTCCTAAGTGCCGTCCTAATCTTCTCTTCGTGGATTCTTTTTTTTTTCGTTCATCCGCATAATTCCTAAAAAGTTATTGAATCATTCGCCGCATCTCCTCAGGCTCTGCACTTTGCACGGTACCATTAATACACTTATATTAATGTGTAATTATTAATGAATAGTCTAATCAATAACTAACATTACTTAAAGATACCACAAATCTACTTCTACTTAGGGTAATTATTAATTTATAAGCTAATTACTACTACAATTTTGCTCTCTCCATTTACTTTTACTTGTCTACTATTCTAAAAATTTTCACTTTTACTTGTCACTTTTAGCATATCAAAAGAGGATAATTTCTTTTTTCCTATTATATCCACATTATTAATTACTCATTTCAAATCTTTTTCTCAAATCCATTAAAAATATGCATTAATTAATATGGATATCATGGTAAATTATACACGTATTTATTATTTTTAAGGGGTGTGAAGTCCAAAGTGGGCAAATAAAAGTGAACGGAGGGAGTATTATTTAGTATAATTATTACAAATACAGTTCTACTTAATATAATTATCAATGAATAGGCTAATCAGTTCACTAGCATAATTGTGTAAGCACTTACCACGGGACTAACCGACGGTAACCCTCGCTATTATTTATCAAAAAATATATAAAATAATTATGTATAATATTATATATTTATTGTACCGACGGAAGTAAAACTGCATCAGTAAACAACCGATTTTTAGTAGTGGATTAAAGTAGGAACCTCACATTAGAAATAATTTTTTTTCATTCCCTAAAACTTTGATGTTGGGGAGATGAGATCCATAGATCTGGATAGAGTCTCGCTCATAGAGAAAGAGATGCGCGCCAGCACGAACCAAATATTTCCGATTAAGAAAGGAAATATCATATCCATCCCACTACAACTCTTCTTGTGAGGCCCCGATTTTGTTTCGAAAATATTACAAAGTATTTCAAAGTAGAAAAGTAAAATATTTTATATAAAGAAAATATTACATCATCATTAGAAAATTAGTAATACCTTTAAACTCCATTTTTTTGTTTTTTTCTCGGGTTTCATCATTGCAACAAGTATATTGAAACATCAAAAAATTATTCTGATATAAAGTTATCAAATTCTTGAATTGAGTTCTATTACTTAAGATCAATAATGTTACATGAGAGATTAAATGGTTTATGCAAAATATTGTTAAAATTTTTAATTCTGAAAAAGCTAGAAAAATCTATTTAAAAAAAACAAACAAACTATAGGATAATATAAGGCGTCGTATTAAAGTTTGGCTTTAGGCCGCCAAATTTATTGAGCCGCTTATGATTATTCTGCATTATTTCTTGTTGGATGTTGCATATGTTGTATTAATCATGGGATGCTAATTTTACTGTTTTATTCTAGATAATTTATCCTGGATTCCACCATCTGGCATGTACTTTTATAAATTATCCCGATACTATAATTATGATTTATCACGAAATTAATAACCAAATAAGAAATACGACAATACTAAATTTTTATCCCGTAATTATTTTACTTATCCATCGTACGAAAGAACCTGTATGAAACGAACCTTAAAAAATAGTGAAATAGATAGCTTGGTTTAAGATCTTTTTTGTTTTAGTAGGTTCTGAAAGATACAGTAGAGTTTCTTCAGATCCGAAGAAAAAGGTCAGAAAAATCATTGTTTAATTAACCAACCAAAAGTCCACGAAAAGTTATAAAATATTAGTGACAAATAAAAAAAAGACTACTTCCACATTGACTGACACGTAAATAATTGTCAAAATACACATATAAAGCATATGCATAGATATATATACATAATTGTATGATTAGTGCATTTTAGAAACATAAAAATGACAAGTAATTTTTCGTGCTAAAGCCACTTCAACGTGTTTATACTTTCCACGATTTCCGATTTTTGCTAGGGTATTTCTTTCTTATCTTTTTCTTCTAATTCAAGGTTAATTCTTGTGTTTTTTTTCTTTTTCTGGTAAATTGTTTAGTGGGTTACTGTTATTTTCTTTGTGGGTGCTGGAGAAATAGTGTCAACGTTGGTTCTTGGCGAAGAAAGTTGTATTAGTTCTTGATTTTAGAATAAAATTTGGATTCTTTTTCTTGCTTGATTTTAAACTCAAAGCTGAATATAAGCTGCTGGAGGCTTCAAGATTGAAATCTTGTTCGTGTTAAATTTACAGGAATTCAACAAATTTTCTGTGTTTTGCGGCCCTTTTTTCTGGAGGAAGTTTTCAAGAATTTGACTTCTTTTTGCGACTTAAAAGAGACCTACTTTTTGGAGCAATTTTCTGATGCTTTTGCAGATATAGAAAGGTATGGACTTTACTTCAATCCATTTTAGTTGAATTTATTTTATTTACCATTTTCTTTCCTTCTCATTTGATTGTCCTATTAGTATACCTAATGAATGTGTTTTACATTGATGACAACATTTCCATTACAAGTGTGTTAATTAATGAAAAGGGTGTATTGCATTTCTACAGAATCTGTTAATTTCAAGATGATTACTTCTATGGAAGAAGAAGACAAGTGGTTAGATTCTAAATTTTGGCATGCTTGTGCTGGTAATATGGTAGAAATGCCTGCAGTTAATTCAATAGTGTTCTACTTTCCTCAAGGACACGCTGAGCACGCGTGTGGAAATGTAGAATTTAGGAGTGAAATTAGGATTCCGTCATATATTCCTTGTAGAGTTTCGGGTATTAAATACATGGCAGATCAAGAAAATGATGAGGTTTTTGCCAAAATTAGGTTGACACCTGTTAGTAGTAATGAGGTTGAAAATGTTGATGATGGGGTGGTTGCGAAAAGCAGGTTGGATAATGATCAGGGAAAACCCACTTCATTCGCAAAGACATTAACGCAATCAGATGCGAATAATGGTGGGGGGTTTTCTGTCCCAAGGTATTGTGCAGATACGATCTTTCCTCGTTTGGACTACACTGCAGATCCTCCTGTCCAGACCTTATTAGCGAAGGATGTTCACGGGAAGACATGGAAATTCAGACATATTTACCGAGGGACACCTAGGCGTCATCTTTTAACTACCGGTTGGACTACTTTTGTGAATTCAAAAAAGCTCGTTGCGGGGGATTCCATTTTGTTCCTGAGGGCTGAAAATGGCGATGTTTGTGTGGGCATTCGCCGAGTAAAGAAGGGAATTGCAGGTGGACATGATACTTCTTTCGTGGTACCATACGGAGGGTTTTCCGCTTTTCTCAGGCATGATGATAATAAATTAATGAAGAGGGGGAAAGTGAAGGCGGAATCAGTTATTGAAGCTGCAAATCTTGCAGCTAGTGGACAGCCCTTTGAGATTACTTTCTACCCCCGCACTAGCACTCCAGAGTTCTTTGTAAAGGCCTCGCGTGTGGAGGTGGCATTGCAGATCCCTTGGTGCTCGGGGATGAAGTTCAAGATGGCGTTCGAAACTGAAGACTCAACGATGAGCTGGTTCATGGGAACTATATGTTCTGTTCAGGTTGCTGATCCCATTCGATGGCCAGATTCGCCCTGGCGGCTTCTTCAGGTAATATCATCTCTATTCAGTGTATCATGTTGTGATCTGTCATATTGCATTTCTAGCGTTTGCTCTACGTATGCATTATTATAGGGGATGTAAAGGTATGAGAATCTAAGTTCAGAAACAATTACATCATACTTCTGACCTTAATGTGTCTGTTTCTTTGCAAGAGTAAAATGACGCACTATTTCTTATCGTTTTTATTCCATGAGCTTGTATTCTCTGTAACAAGTATTTTTGATGAGTTGTGACCTCTTGAAGTTGGAGAGTGGGGATTACGGTTATGTGAACTTAATTGAACAATACCTGTTAACATTATTTGTATGATTATGTGATGCATCTAATTCCTTTATCCAGTCCTTTTCCAAGTGGTAAAAGATGTTAAGCTTGATTTCCCAAACAGTGAGCTGATTTACAAGTTGATTTCTTTCCCTAGTAAACTTCTGTTTCGCTATGGCAATTCATTCTAATATTCAATTCAAAGCTTACACTTCACACTAATTGCCTCTTGACTAGGTTGAAAGTACGCTATTCTAGCTACTTCAATATTGTTTATCTCTAAGTAGAGGTGTATTGCTGCAGGTGACATGGGATGAGCCAGATGTGCTTCAACATGTAAAGTGTGTCAACCCATGGCTTGTGGAATTTGTCTCAAACGTGCCCACCGTCCACTTTTCTCCCCTCTCACCCCTACAGAAGAAACCTCGATTACTTCAACGTTCAGATTTTCCTCTTAATTGTCATCTACCTATGCTGGGTTTTCCCGACAACCACTTTCTTCCCAACGACACCCCTGCTGGCATGCAGGGAGCCAGGCATACCCAATATGGTTTCTCATTATCAGATGTCCACTTCAATAAGCTGCATTCAAGTCCGTTTCCTGTCGGTTTTCCACCACTTGATCATGCTGCTGCAACCCCTAGTCCCTCCAATAGTACATTAATTCCCAAGCCAAGTAGCAGCAATGATAAGTCTTGTTTACTAACACTTGGAAGTTCTATTGAAACAGTGACCAAATCTGATTGTGACAAAGCACCACAACTTGTACTCTTTGGTCAACCCATATTTACTGAACAACAGATCTCTCTAAGCAGCTCAGGAGATACAGTTTCTCCTGTTTGTGCAAGGACTAGTTCTTCAGATGGGAATGCAGATAAAATAGGGAGTATATCTGATGAATCGGGTTCTACGTTTGATCACCGTGGTCCATCTGAGCAAAATGTAGAGATTGGACACTGTAAAGTTTTCATAGGATCAGAAGATGTAGGACAAACATTGGATTTATCAGTGGTGGTATCGTACGAGGAGTTATACAAGAAGTTGTCCAATATGTTTGGCATTGAAATCTCAGAGATGCTTAATCGTGTGCTTTACCGAGATATTACTGGTGCGGTGAAGCAACTTGGTAATGAACCATTTAGGTATGTGCTTAACTTGCCATGCACTCTGGCTTCACACAAATTTATTCCTAAACCATTTTGTTTGTTAATTAGTGTGCATTTCTTTTGCAGTGACTTTGTGAAAACAGCACGAAGGTTAACAATATCAACGGATACAAGCAGTGTAGCAGCGGTAGGGAGTAGAGCGGTAGGGAGTAGAGCGAACCAGTAAAATCTCCATTCTGATATCGAAGTGTACAGCTGGATGACTGTGAGGGCTATTCCTGCACTTTCTTCTTGGACATATCCAGTAGTAGAAGCTCAAAATGTTGAATGATTCTGCAACTTTTTAGCTCTAATCTTGGACAGTAGGTTTTGAGTTTTGTTTTCAGAGAATACCTGCAACGAACAAGATAATCTTGCTTTTTGTAGGCTTTGTCTACTCATTCTACTTTTAGCTGCGATGGTAGAAATTCTGTCTCGTTTTCAGTGATCTATTGCTCTTTTACAGTTGATAATTTGAGAAATACAAGAGTCATTTTGACTTGAGCCATTACTTGTTGATCGAAGATTCTTAACCATACTCATGAGCAGACATGGTTTGATAGGGGTTCATTTGAATATTTTCCTACACTGTACGTATAGGTAAATAAATATTTGTGTATATACAAAATTGGCGATTCGCCGCTGCTTATGATGGACCGAAAATATGTAATCCTATGAATTAAAATTTAATTGTACTTGGATGTATCTTTATGTTAGGAACTTAGGAGAATCAAAGCTAATTATAAGTAATTGTTCCTTACTTCCTTTTGAGAATGGTTCTATAAGAATTAAGTCAAATCTATGTAGCATATAGTAGTGACAATAATATTAATCTAAGTAATATAAATGGGACATAAGGTGTTCTAACAATTATCCATTGTTTGTGATGTTCCTAACTTCCTTGATTGGACTGACCTTATCATTATATTTACAATTAATTATTATTGTTTTTTTTATTTTTTTATTTGCGAATACTGTTCTGTAAGAAGGAAAATAGAGAAATACTTATATATACTCGTTATGGTATTTGTTTTACTTCAATTTTCTTCTTGAACAAGCTCTTTCTCTCTTGATTCTCATAAGCTTTCAAGGTAAGCTCTTCTCTTTTGCTCATCTCTATCCCCTCCATTTCTTTTTTTTTTATCATTTTATTTTTCTTTATTTATTTCGTACGTCATGATGAAGTTCATAATTGACTATCTAATCTCATTTTAATTAGAGCGTAACGTTCTATTTCTTAAGTCTTTGTGAAATAAAATTTAGATATATAGACAACAAAATAAAACTAAAAGAACCATTGTTGAACCACATTTTATTTATTAAAAGTACATTTTCCAAAAGTCAAAGACAATTTTTTTTCCCTTTACTTTTCAAATAGTAATTGCGCCCTTCTTTATTTTATTGGAAGTATGTTTTACGTATTGATCGATTATATGATAGTTCTTTCTAAGGTTGAGGATCTACTTCTTGTGTTTTATTAATGTAATACCATTAGTTTCATTTTCATCAATCTGATCTCATATCATCATTTTCAATATTCCGTGATATTAGCTCAATGCTATTCTGCTAACCTTATTGATTCCATGTAAATGGTTTAACCTGCTTGGTTATCAATATTGTCTCGTTTTCTGATAATGTGTTATTTGGTACGAGGAAAGCATTCTTTAATGTTCGTGTCATTAGTCAAATTAATATGAAAGGGCAATCTAGTGCATGAATCATCCAGCATTCATGCAGGGAGTGGCATATAGATTACGAAAAAATTTCGATGAAGCAGTGTCATGTGACACCGCTTCAATCAAGGCGCCTATGCCTCTGAGCCACCTCAAGGGGTAAGGGGTGTGATATAGGCAGCCTACCCTGATGCAAGTGTCAGTGACTGATTCTACGGCTCGCACGAGCCTGTAACCTATAGGTCATACAGAGATAACTTTATGGTTGCTCCAAGTCTCCTTTAATATATATTATATTTCTTGGATGTAGTTCCTAGTCATATGCATGTTATCATGTCATAAGTTAGTTTAGTTTTCCTTCTCTTACTTAAATAATGATTCTCTATAATATGTCCAATACTTTAATTTCTCATTGTATGCAATTATACAGATGCAAATCTTTGTTAAGACCCTTACAGGAAAGACCATTACACTCGAGGTTGAGAGCTGTGACACCATTGACAATGTTAAAACCAAAATTCAAGACAGGGAATGAATTCTTCCAGATCAACAAAGGTTAATTTTTGCTGGAAAACAAGTAGAAGATGGTCGAACATTTGCTGATTATAATATTCAGAAGGAATCCACACTCCATCTTGTGTTGCGTCTTCGTGGAGGTTATAGAGAAGAAGAAGTTTATCCAATTTTTGTTAGGACATATAAAGGGGAAAAAATTATTTTAGATGTTACAAGTAATTATACAATTGAAAATGTGAAAAAGATGGTCCAAGAAAAAGGAGATTATAAAGATAAGTTACATATGTTATTAGATGGTAAACTTTTAGAAAATGAGAAAACTCTTTTTGATTATCAGATTAGAAAAAACTGGACACTCCATCTTATACGCCGTTAGAAAGATGGACTGCGTTGTTTTGAAGGTAGACAACTCTAATTAATACTACTGTAGATGATGTGAAAGCAAAAAATCAAAATTAGCATAAGCTAATATTTGCTCTTAAGCATCTAGCTAGGTTGTTGATATTATTGTCTGATTTTGCATTAATGAGAGAAAAAATTTATGGAAAAAAATAAACTTGAGAGATGAATTTGTAATGATTTGGGTAGAATATATGTTAATTGTCTATATATGGGTACTGTGTTTATATGTGAATAACTAGCATACTGTGATTAGAGAGCACTTCTTTTGTGAAATATAACTCTTTATAACAACATTCTTATATAACAACATTTTTTAATAAAAATTAAATTTTTTCGGAACCAATTTTTATGTTATGTTATAATATATGTTCTTTATAACAATATTTCGTTATAATATCTAAAAATATTCGGAACAAACAAGGTTGTTATAGAGACGTTTGTATGTATGTAACTTCAAATAACTTGCTACTCCTTCCGGTCCATAATAAGTGATATTTTATCTTCTTTTTTTTGTGGTCCAAAATAAGTGATTTTTCCAGATTTCAAAAATGAATTAATTATTTTTTTTCCTACATTGCTCTTGGAATAAATAATATTGGAGTATGTATTAGGAGTATTTATGTGAAGAGATAGTAAATGTTAATATGGTCAATTTCATTGTTAATTAATGTTAAAGGTGAATTTCTTAATATATGTGAAAACAATCAAAAAATCACTTATTTTGGATTTGTACAGGAGGGAGTATTAGCTAGTATGAATCTTGACAAAAATAATCCATTACGGAAGTTATTCTTTTGCAAAGTTGCAACAAACAACGTAACACAAAAGCAGTCAAAGAAATTAAAAGACAGATTATAACCTCCAAAATCCTTCTTTTGTGTCCTTCGTTTGCTAGGTTTAATGCATATTTAAAAATTGGCTAAATTAAAAAAATAAATAATATAGTATAAATTTTATAAAATAATCGATCGAAACCGAACCATTGACACCCTTAGTCGGCACATTATTTGCCTCCTTCCAAATAAATTAAATTGTGCATTATTTGCTTCCAACAAGTATTTACAATCAGCATGGAAGGAGGAGTTAAGAGCGGAGTAATTAAGTAGAAAGATTGCTAATGCACACAAACTAACAGGATTAACAGCATCATGTATACATTTAAAGCATTTCGAAAAACAAAACAGGATTAATTAACAAAATCTTCTATGTTATACTTATATATATTTCTTTAACCTTTCAAATCAACCTGGTTGTGACACCTCATAAACAATATAGGTTGCGAGTTTTTTTCCTATTCTCTAATTTGACATTTTCTTAGGATCGGAGCTGCAGGTTGGTTATGAATTATGATCATCTCCTATTAAATGGGGCAGCATTCGAGTTTTTTGTTTTCTTTTCTTTAGTTCTTCAACAATCTCTCTCTCTTTTCAAGCTTTAAAGGTAACTTCTTCTGCTACTCATCTCTGTCTAGAACGTTCCATTTCTTAAATCTTGTGAAATAAAATTATGTTTTTAAACACTACATAAACGTATATACATAACAACAATTGAATTGGAAATTAAATAATTTAAAAATACTTGTTAAAATTCATAACATAATTTTACTTCTCCAAATAGTAATTATAACCTTCTTTTTGTCACAGTAAGTGCGTTTCATGTATTGATTAAATCATCTGATTGTTCAATCAAAGTGACGCTTTACGTCTTGAAAATGCGGTTAATTTAGATGTCAGATGTGTACGTGCTTTAATAATTGTGCCCTTAGTTTGATATATCGTCTATTTTCTTAGATGTAGTTCCTAATATATCAATATTCTCTCTTTGTACGTATGTAATTACAGATATGCAAATCTTTGTTAAGACACTAACTGGAAAGACCATAACACTCGAGGTTGAGAGTTGGGACACTATTGACAATGTTAAAACAAAGATGCAAGACAAGGAAGGAATTCGTGTAGATCAACAAAGGTTGATTTTTGGTGGAAAACAAATCGAAGATGGTCGAACACGTGCCGATTATAACATTCAGAAGGAATGTACACTCCATCTTGTGTTGCGTCTCGGCGGAGGTCATAGAGAAGATGAAGTTTATCCTATTATTATTAGGACATATAAGGGAAAAAAAATAACCCTACAAGTCACAACTTCTTTTGAAATTGGAAATATTATAAAAACGGTCCAAGAAAAAGGAGATTATAGGGATAGGTTACATTTGTTGTTACATGGTCGACATCTTGAAAATGATAAACGTCTTTCTGATTATAACATTAGAAAAAATTGACTGCTTCATCTTATACGACGAGAGAAACATCGATGAACTTATTGATCCTTGTCTAGAATCTTATACTGAGAATATAGTGTTGTGTAAATTTCTGGTGATTGAATGATTTTTGCTGGTTCTTGGCTTTCAATGGAAAACCAAGCTTTAAAGTTTAGGTGCATTTCTTGGTTCGATGTGGCAGGATTTTATAATTAATGCTTTATCGTACAATTATTGTGATTTAGTTTAAACGATTGTGTTGATGTTATTGCCTTTGATGAAGCAATAGTAAAGGCTATTGAGTCAAAGGGGAAAGATTGGGGTAAAGGAGATTGAATGTATATATCTTCTCGAGAGATACTGAAAATAACAAACCATACGGAGTAAATTATATTCCTAGTAACTGAATCCAATGCCTTTTCAAGAAAATAGGTTTAATTCAATTCGGACCCAAAGACAATGTAGATGGTGCGATTAATTATGCCGGAGTTAGTTATTCTAATATTATTTTTATCCATTGTTTGGTATGTTGTATTAAAAATGACAATAGTATAATTTTTAAGAAAAAATATAAGTTATTCCAGCATTAATTATCTCACTCTTTACAATGTATAAGTTATCTCGGTACTAATTTTAATTCCAAAATAACTTATATTACTCCGTTCACTTTTACTTGACATGTATACTAAAAATAGATTTTTATTTTTACGTGTCATTTCACGTATATCAAGATAAAATAATTTTTTTTTCCTGTTATACCAATAATATTTGTTACCCATTTTAAATTATTTTTTCAAATCAAATAAAATATACATCAATTAACATGTGTATCATATTAAATTATGTACTTATTAAAATGCGTGTGAAGTTAAAATGTGACAAATAAAAGTGAACGGAGCGAGTAGCAAGTTTGTTAACCAAATAAAATATTGTACCGACTTATGCCTCATACAAAGGACCCCTCAAAGTCCCAATTCGGTGGCTTTCTTTCACTAACAAAAGAAAACTCTCAGCTTCACTCTCTTCCCTTTTCCTTAACCTTTACCAATTCCATTTAGGGTTCTTCTACTAGCTCTCTGTACGCGTATTCCTCGCCAATGGCTTAACTACAATTCCCAAGTTAAAAGTGATGAGTCGGCCGGCGGTTCACCCGGTGGAAGCTCCGCCGATGACCATCGCGGCGGTGCCGAGAGTGAGGATGAAGGATATTCAAGGCATGCCCGGTACACTTGGAAGTCTATTGCTACGACTGTCTCAGCTGGTGTTTGCTGTTATCTCTATCGTTGTCATGCTCACCACCTCTGATTTCCCCTCCGTCACTGCCTTCTGGTACCCTCACTCTTTCTCTACTCTATTAATATTGTCTAGTTCCTAAATTAAAAACAATAAAAGTTCCAATTGAGAATGATAATTAGGTAGTTTCATGTCATTTTTGAAATGGAGAAAGTATGAAATTGATGTGGATGAATTGAAGAAATATGGGCAAGAAGAGAAAGAAAAAGGCGAAATTTAGATTGAAAAGTCTTAAGCACCAGTTGCCAAAATGCAGAGCTGTTTTTTTTTTTTTTTGTCACTCCTTATATCTCTTATTCCCGAATTGTTTGTTACAGTTTGACTTGACACGAAGTTTAATAAGAAAAAAAGGATGATCTTTTTACTATTAAGTTAGCTACGGTAAAATGCCAAAACTCCCCTTGCGCAACAAATGCTTACAATTAAGTCATGTCAATGGCAAAATGAGAAAGTAAAGTTAACTGGATATATAAAAAGCTGCCAATTTTTGTTGGGATTGTCACAAAAAGGAACTGGTGCCAATTCTAAACAGATTAGAATAGAGGAAGTATCTTAAAGGCGGTAAGATGAAATGCATCAACTTTCAGAAAATTTAATATGATGACCGTTGCTTTAGAACTGCCTCCAAACTTTTTCTTATATCCATTGTTTTTCATTTGAAGGAATACCTCCCTAGATGCTACTGTATAGGGTGCATGCCTCTCTTTGACTTGTGTGCTTATTTGCCTTTTCTGGTGGAATCTCAATAGTTGCGGAAAGAAATTCAGCAAGTAGCCCTATTTAGATTTGTTGAGGGTTTTATAGTTTCCTTCCACGGTTCATAATCTTTCATAACAAGATGGTACTTAAAGATAGTGCAGGTTTCTACACATAAATGCTCTCCGACGTATGAATTCATTGGAAAGATTAGATTTATTGTGACAACTTTTACCTCTTTGAGTTGCAGCTGCTTAGTGCTTACTGCCTTTCTTTAAACAGTTTCATGCAAATGCATCAAATCCAAGAAACATGTCCCCGGGTTTTCTCTTTCTCATGCAGAGAGTAGTTAGTGTTCTTCTACATTAGTTTGGAGAAGGGATCACGACAAGGAATTGAAGGTGCTTTCATGGAAGGGAGGAACATATTTCGTTTGAGAAAATTTGATGTATTCAGAATTTAAAAATATGGTGTTGTGCTTTTCTTTTTTTTTTTGTTTTTATGATATTGATGCAATGCTGGAATTCTTAGATTCCCTTCAGATTTAAGGGATCTCTATCCAGTTGGCATATTTATAAAATTGTCTTTTACTGATCAAAATTAGTTAGGAGAAGGCTTTCTAACCAGGAATCTGGCCCCTTGTTTGTTTCAGCTACCTTGTGGCTGCTGTTGGATTACAGATCATATGGAGCTTCATTCTTGCTATTGCCGATGTATATGCAATTTTGGTGAAAAGAAGTTTTAGAAATGCAGCAGTTGTCAGTTTATTTGCCATTGGCGATGGGGTAAGAAACATCATTTTGCAAATATATCCACCATCCATTCCTTTGAGGTTCCTTTCTATGTTTTCAGTAATCAACCTGTCTTCTCTACCAAAAATGTCATTTGGTAGGTGACTTTAGGTTTTCAAATTATGTTTGCAGAAATGTGCAACCGTCCTAGTGGGACTTGGTTGGCGGTTGTATTGATCATAAACAAACTTCTCTTACATAAGGACTGATGTTGCACTCTGAAACCTTTAGTTTATTGGCTGATAGTTGCCTTTTTGGCAACTTCAAACACCATTTACCTTTCATGACTCCTTTTAAAGTGTCTTTAATTCACTTACCATCGTTTCACCTGCGATCTGTCTTGAACCTTGATCACGCCCACTCTAGTCCTAAAAAGGATAAGCGGTTGCTGCAAATATAATCCGGTATAAGAGTCCGGAGTCGAATCCCACAGACAACTAAAGTATCGCCATAATTGTTCAATATTGCGAAGAAGACAAGCTCGAATAAATTTCTAAGTTATAACGATTAAGGTTCTTATATCTAACTAATTAACTAAGAAGCTAAAGCAGTAAATTAACAACTAAAGATACTAAGAGTTGGAGATTAAATTTAGGAGGTCTAGAGTTATGATTTCCTCAAATGATGGAATCCTTCCCGCTATGTTTCCTACAATTTCGCCTATGTATTCTCTACTGATCGTGAGCACTTTAGGTGCCGTAATTCTCTCTCGAGCAACTGCAACAATTTACTAGACATATTCTCTCGAACTACGCTAGTTGGCTTTATCTAACCGCTCATTATGACCACGTCAAGACTTTGTTTATTTCTAAACCTACCTTTAAACCCGTTGTATTGATTTATCACATACGTTAGGAGTGACGTTGTTCAACAACCAACTAAATATGTATCCTTTCTCAAGCAACACATAATAAATAGGCACAGTTAATCGAAGGCCATTCAATCAACTGAAATAAGCACGTAGTTGAACAAATAGATAAATTCAAAGGTTAAATTATATTAAAACATAACAAGAATTCATCCTCCAAGAGGTTCCATCAAAACCTTAGATAACAAATTAGCTATTAATACTAAAATTCATAACCAATAATGGAAATAGGAAGAAGGAAGTGAAAAACTCGTAGAAGAATTCTCCACCTTGCTCCTAGTGTGTTTTTGCCTCCTTAGGTCGAATCTGTGTCAAAAGTCCTCAAAATACTGTTTTTCCATGTATATATACCAAGTAGGGTCGGGCCCAAACAATTATACCTTCTCCTACGCGAAAAAGGACACTTTTCCAGGTCAGGACGTCTGCGGCCGCGGATTCAACCGCGGATTTGGCCGCGGATTTTGGCCAGTTTCTGCCTCACATCCGCAGCTAGCGCGGCTGCGCACTTGTCGCGCATTTTTCACCCTGTTCTGTTTGGAATTTGGAAAAACGTAAAACATGAAAGTTGTAACCCTTTGAGTTAGCTTTCCAACCATATATTGTGCAGCCCAAATGGAGTTCTGAGCGAAAACTTGTGTGCATTTTACTAGACAGTGCGCAATATGCCTACTCGATTCTTCGTTCGTTCTTAACTATCATCCGTTGATCCCCGAACACGATCCCGACTTAATTTCTTGGGCTTTTACTCAGACTTCAAAGCTCCAAATCACTTGAATTCATTTCATAATATCTACATAGCTCGGAATTACTCCTACAAGGTATAAAACACTCAATTAGTGCAAAACACTAGCGATTAAAGCTCAAACTCAGTTAAAGTGCAGTAAATTAGAGTGTAATAAGCGACTAAAATACGTAATTATAGCCTATCATCAACATCCCCCACTTAAACCATTGCTCGTCCTCGAGCAATCAAACTACACTTTATATAGACACGACCTTTTTAAACAGTAATCCTAACTCATCACACCAAGAATACTTAAAATAGACTAAGCACAAAAGCGTAACATCTTCACCTCAAAATTTGACTTACAAGTACCACGCATTATTCACAACTCACCCACTTACTCTAACATAGAGGTCACTGACATTACCTTCCTTTATGAATCAAGTGCCCTCGCACAACAAAAGAGAGTAGTTCCACACAATAAAATTTAAGAACACTTAGGAACTCAAGATAGAAAGAATTCATTCACTCTTAGAAATAACATTCATATGCCCCAAAAGATGCACCATAGGCTTGCCGTAGTGTACTACTCTACTAATCGAGCTCATTCAGTTTAGGATCAAATAGGACTTTATTTGGTTGTAATGTAAGGCTGCTGGACGGGTAGGATACATTTAGATATAAGAGTGACTACACCTTCCTAAGCACTTTAATACATATACTTTAACATTCAAATCTCATACTTGTGTCAAACCAAACTCCATCTTCACATCAATGTATATTACCCCATACTTCTTTAAGCACAATTACATCAAGAGTCACCACTTATCAAGGAATATATATATTTTTTTACAGCAACACAACTATTTTTTTCCTTTTTAAAAAAAAAAATTCAAGTGGCTCTTACTTTTTAAAAACAGTGCACCTTTCTCCTTATTTCATTAGTTCCACTCAAAAGCCAAACCAACCACCCCACACTTTAACATTCACACAGTTCATAACAATTCAAGTGCTCATGAGAGGTTAGAAGGTTCAAATAGATGGTTAATTCAAACAAATGGATAACTCCTTGGGCTTTTACTCAGACTTCAAAGCTCCACCAAATCACTTGAATTCATTTCATAACATCTACATAGCTCGGAATCACTCTTACAAGGCATAAAACATACCATTAGTGCAAAACACTAGCGATTAAAGCTAAAACTCAATTAAAGTGCAATAAATTAGAGTGTAATAAGCGACTAAAATACGTAATTATAGCCTATCATTAAAACTCTACTTGGCGTCTCTAGTTATCGATAAGCTAATCAATAATGTAAAAGATGAGGTTAAATTATGCACTGTGTTATTTAACGAAACTGGGGAAGAGTTAACCAGAAGCTGGAACTTTGGGAAAAACACTCTGGAAAGTAAGGATTTTAGGACAAGAGTGGTTGAATGAGATTGTGGTGCCTGTATGCAGAAAATTCAGATATCTAAACTCGATCTTGTAGGAAAATTGCATAGTAGATGAAGATGTACACATAAAATTAAAATAAGATGGCTAAAATGGAGTAGTGTTATGTGATATAAAGATAAGACCAATATAAGTGAAAGATGAATTCTGTAGAATAATAATTGAGACCACCAATGATATAACTAAAAGATGAATGTCATCAAAATGAGGTTGTTAGTATGCGTATGTAGTCATACAAGTTGGACAAGTGCTAAGTAACTGTGTATACTTATCCTTTGTACAGGTCAAATTATAGTATAGAAAAAGTTATCGCCCTCGGGGATTAGTTTCTCCAATATACAAATTAATTGCTTGATTACTCTTTGAAAAATCGTAATAGGTGTGGGAATCAGTTTTACTAAAACACTTAAGCTAAACCAAACATAATAAAAAGCCAAAGAAAAATAGTATGCTAAGTTGGGATTGATTTAATTATAACAAGGTTGGTAATTTTGACTTCACTTGATGGTTAAGTTAAGATAATTACTTAGTAATTCTTTTCCTACTCTATTTTTCTTACAAATTAGGATACTTCTTCTGAATACACTCATTTACTATAGAAAGTCTAATTAGAATCACCTATTTTGGTTATGATACTATAATTATAGCTTTATGATGCATTAAGTATGACTTGAATATGTGATTTGTTCCACAAAAGTGCAAGACCTCTCTCGATTATCCATTCAAAGCATTTATTGAGGTCGGTGAAGGGTCCTGTAGCCTTGTTTTGGTGTTGCATTAATAGGTTCCTGATGATGGGTTTGTACTCAATCTTAATTGAAAGAGGAGATTTAGCTTCTAAATTTCACCTATCTCTTTATAGTTGTTTCAATACAAGTCTTAATTGAAGTAGCATACATAGGATAAAAATTGAAGGTTTTTTTATTTATCATTTTCTACATAGACCACCAAATTCTGTCTTTAAGCGTGGTGATTAAAGATGGTAGAAAGGAATGACTAATGAGGTTACATGGAAATTATCTCAAAAGACTTTCTATCTTTAGGAGTCATTGTGGAATTGAAGCAAAAAGTTCATATTGTTTATCCAGCTAGTTGGCACTTAGGTTAGTTGTTACACTTATATTAGGTTTGGTTAGGGATAAGTGTGATTTAGAGAATATCTAGTTTGTAGAAACCCTAATTTGCTTTAAAAGATGTACTACTTACCAGCATTGGACTGAATGGATCTGAATATAGAGTGGAATCGGCGGAGTATAATTATTACTACTACTTTGCGCTTGAGGTATAGTAGTTATCTGGTTGGGAGAAGTACCTAGATCATCTTTTGGATGGTCTGTTTTTGGATACATCATAACTGCTAACATATTGTATAGTTCACAAGATTGAAATTGAATGGACAGTTCTCCTCCTAACCCTTGATTATGTTGTTTTCCTAGAATTTTGAGTATAAGCCAATATGCATATTTTCAAAATAAGGACTCTTAAACAAATTATTTGCATTCTATTGAGCTTTAATGGGGCACATGTTGAATGATCTTATGTGATCATCACTTCTACTCTTCATCCAACTGTAAGCATAATGTTTGTACACATTTATTTTAAGGATTGTTCATCACTTCATTCGTGATCTACTGAATTTTAATGCGCCACCTGTAGAACTATTCTTTTAATATGTGATCATCAGTATGGTTCATGATTCCACTGTCGTGCAGATCACGTCAACTCTTACATTTGCTGCTGCCTGTGCATCGGCTGGAATTACAGTCCTTATTAGCAATGACCTTGACAAATGCAAAGTGAATCACTGCACGAGATTTATGTCAGCTACAGCAATGGCATTTTTAAGCTGGTTTGCTGCATCACCATCCTTTTTCATGAACTTTTGGTCTCTGGCTTCTCGATAGCTGGCTGCAGTGCTCTCTTCTTGCAGTCAGGCCACCTTAACTTTCTCTTATTTGTAAAAATCAGTGCATTTCAGTTTGACATTTTTGTGAGGGATAACCTCTTTGTTGACAAAACTTAATGTAGAAGAACTATTTCAAAATTTAGGCCCGATATTGTTTTTCAAGAGTTTAATTGATCTTCAAGCTTGGGTGACTATATCTGAAAGTTGTGTTTGAGTTATGTGCCATGACTGCTGGTAAGGCCTCTAACTGATTAATTTATCGTCTTGGCAAATTCAGTGTTTATATGTGGCCATAACTGGTCATGAAAAATTGGAGACGATGTTGGAGCATAGGGTTCTGAAATTTTGTTTTTGTTTTTCAGCAATTTCTTCTGTTTTTTTTTGCTCCCTTTTCCTTGGTAAATTGTGGTGGCAAAGAGATACAGCACTTGTCATTTCTTCTTTCTCGTTTTATAGCGTGTTCTACTGCAAATACAAAATCGTACGAGAAGAATGCATTAAACAGAATAAAAGTTTTTTTTTCTCTCTTTTACTAGAGAGGGACAGATCTGTTAGAGTGTGATTTTAGATAAGAAGGATTGTCTAAGCTAATTGTTGCTTTTTTTACCTACCTTCAGATACTACCCAAAAGTCTACACGTCCTCATCTCTCTCTTGACTGCAAAAACAAGAAACAACAATCCACTTAACCTTGTTTTTCTTATTTCTTACAATTTTTTTGAATATTTCCATTTCGTTTTCTCAAAATAAGGGAAGTATATTTTTTGATATCTAAATAAGACAAGTAAGAATTAACATACCTAGGAGTAATAACTAAAAGATGTTGCTGCATGCATTCTTCAATGAACAGATCATGATCATAAGCAAACTAAAGAATGAGAAATGGTAACAATAATACTTACACCCTATGTTCCATTTTATGTGACGGCAGACGGGCACTCAATTTTTTGAGTATAATAATTCAAACATAGAATCTTAAAAAATTTAAAATAAAATATTACATATTTTCAAATTACATAAAAGAGAAATTTATATTTTGAAACTACAAACTGCTATTATAATAACCAGATGATTCTACATAATATAAGGAAAGATGATATCAGCAAAATGGTGATTGAAGTACCTTAGCTTTTTATTTGTTGTTTTGTTTGGGATGGACATACTAAATTCACTATATCACAGGAAAAACTCGAACGAATTTGAGCAAAGAATACGATACCTAGACACCGACATAGGTGGATAGGTAGAGAATATCTAGTGGGTGATGAAACCACAAAAACCAGAGGATTGATCTACCCCCAAAAAACTTACAAAACATAACACATTAGTCCATCAAAAAAACCAAAAAGAAAAACTAAGTAGTTAATTAATCTTCAAAACCAGTTTGCTTCCAAATAGCATTCCTCACCCTACTCAAGTCTCTTCCTTTAAGAGTCCTCCCCATACCTTCCTGCACTGAAAATGAAGCCACTCTTGTCCTTGCCAATAATTCATGCGGTGGAATTCTACTATCCACGTCGTCATCGTCGTCGTTTCTCGCTGTTAGGTAATGATCATTACCTAAGATTTTCGACCAATCCGGTATGTTCACTGGCAATGATGTTGCTGCTGCTACAGATATTGCCCTCCCTCCACTTTTCTTTGCTGGTTTTTTCAAGAAACGTGAATTAGGTAGTGGTTTTTGAGGAAGAATTTCGTCTGGATTATTAGAATTACACCATATATCAGATTCATCAAACTCGAATTGTAGAGTACTAGCACTAGAAGGAAAAAGGTAGCTCTTTCTCATTGCCATTAATTGGAAATGATTAATTACTAAATAGGATAATGATTGAGAAAGATAAGAAGATATATGGTATTGTTATTATTTCTTAGGTCCGTATAGTTTATCTCTTTGTTTGAGACTTGATATAAGACTTTTAACTTCTTTATATAGTGGTGGTTTCGACCTTTTCCAACAAGAGGAGCGAAGGTTGGTAAGACCGGTCAATTGACCATTCTTCGTCGGAAAATTATATTGCGTATAAGTATAATATTAAGTTTTAAAGGTATATAATATATATTGAACATATTCTGTTGGAATTTTTTTTTTACTTTTATTAAATTTAAATACTATTGAGAAAATTTTTGATTTCGCCATTGACCCACGATATCCTTTTAAATGAGTAGTACGTTTTGACAGTTTTATATGACTTTTCATTTTAGACGAGGGGTGGTGACTAATCCCAAAAAGTTCATGTTCTGATGAGAAAATAATAGTTCTACCTTATTCTTAAGGGCATAATCTTATTATAGCAGTAAAATATCATGAAATATTTAAAATCACAATTCCTAATAATAATTTTGCTTTGTGCCAAAAGTCATTTTCTATTTTTAAAATTTTATCTCTAATCAAATACCGTCGTATAAATATAATGTAATAGAGAGAGTACACTGGATAAAAGAATTCTAAATGGCAATCGCCTTTACCTAATTTCGAGTCTTATCCATTTAATAGTTGATTGATAATCATGGAGCTAACCAATCGGATTCGGATGACTCTCATACATGGCTAACAAACTTAATAAAAGCTACTTATGATATTCCTTTTCTTTTTTTCTTTTTCTTTTTTCTTTCTGCTTTGATTAGATAAGATTATGAGTTATGACTTCATATTAAAAGAAAATTAAGAAGATATGAGTCTAGGAAGACTAATGACTACTCGTTAATTAAGTACTTTAATGAACAATTAACTTAAATAGTTGTCTATCCAGTCGATCAAAATAAAAATATCCGACGGACAAATATATATATATATATGTATAAGGGATTTTTTTTCCTGTACAATATTTGAAACTTATTTACTAAATTTATCCAAATTTGTGTATTATAAACAAATTTTCTTACAATTTATATACAATATATTATACGTGCCTTATTCTCTGCTTGAAAAATGACATAACTGAAGGGAACGAAATTCAAATTGTCCTTGCGTCTAAATAAGACTCCTTCAAGTTATATGTTACCTATTTCAAGCCATAATTAGCGCAAATCTTCTCTCTCTCTTTGCCATAGTTACCTATTTCAAGAAAATAATAATACATGGTACCGTAGCATATAAAGTAAAAAAACAAATTTCAAACAAATTTAATGCAAAATTTGATATATCTACAATAACATACATGCCAAAAAATAAATTTCTTACAACTAGTTAAATAATATACAACTTATATACAACGTTCATACATCATTCTTGGGGGTTTTATATCCGTACTCACTTTTGTGCCACGTTTTAACTTATACCCGTTTTGTAAAAAAAATTGCATCCGTACCTGCTTTTGCGCATAACTTCAGCATGCGGGGCTGAAGTAGCAAAGGTAATCACGCAAAACTTCAGAATTCTAGTAGACGGGTCTGAAGTAGCTTGCGAACTTCAGCTCTAGTAAATAGGGAACTTCAGCTCTAGAGCTGAAGTTTTTGTCTTTGTAAATGAGGAACTTCAGCATACGAGGCTGAAGTTCCCCAGTTATAAAGACAAAAACTTCAGCATACGGGCTGAAGTTCCCCTAGTTACACTGGGGAACTTCAGCATACGGGGCTGAAGTTCCCAAGTTATAATGACAACAACTTCAGCGTACGGGGCTGAAGTTCCCCAGTTTACAAAGATAAAACTTCAGCTCAGCTGAAGTTTTGTCTTTGTAACTGGGGAACTTCAGCCCCGTACGCTGAAGTTGTTGTCTTTATAACTTGGGAACTTCAGCTCTAGAGCTGAAGTTTGTAACTGGGAAACTTAAGCTCTAGAACTGAAGTTTTGTCTTTGTAACTGGGGAACTTCAGCCTCGTATGCTGAAGTTTTGCCTTTATAACTGGCGAACTTCAGCTTAACTGGTGAACTTCAGCTCAGTGAGGGAAAGAGGAGCTGAAGTTATTTAAAAAGTGGGTACAAGTTAAAAGTTTCTAAAAAAGCGGGTATAGGTTAAATGGGGGCGACCAAATAGAGTGCCCTGCGCAATTTTTACATCATTCTTACCCAGTTAAATACAACTAAAACAATACAATTTAAATACGTTTTCCATACAAATTTTTTACAATATGTCTTTTGTATGTATTTTATATATATTTTGTATATGTTGTGTTCTTCTGCTTCTTCTTCGAATTTCAATATGAAAATCCAGTCAAAAATCTAATCTTCACCAAATACCCTCAAAATCGAGATATAAACTCAGTAGAATATTTCCAATCGTTTTGCAACGATATCCAATCCAAACAAATAATATTTTTGAAAATTCAAATTCGAATTCAAAGCTTCGAAACTTTTAATGCATGTCAATGGTGGAGAGTCAAATACCTTAAAAATTTATTGATTGATAATATCAATTCGAACATCAATTGTCCAACATGAAAAGAAATTACTAAGTTAACACTCTATCTTAAAACAATTTTGTATTTTGAACATGACACAATTGAAATTTGGTATGTACAACATACTCTGAACAATATGAATAGTATTATTCGGTGTTTGTTAATCAAAATATCTTATGATTTAGTCCACTTCTCAGACAGCACTTCTCCATTGCTCACAAGTCACAAGAATTTGTTGGACTCCTAATATTTTTTGATAACTCGTTACACCATGTTCAATGTCGTTTTGATTAGAATTTTGATTAACGTTGGAAGAAAAATTGGAGAAAGAACGGAGAAGGAAAGAGACAGAGAGAGAAAAAGAGATGCAGAGAGAAATTTTTAATTTAAAGGAATACTCATTTAAAATTAATTTGTATATAATTAATAAATTATATATATAATTAAATTAAAACATAGACAGTGAATGTGCCACTGTTATCTTGAGATAGATATGCTCGCATGGCAATCACTCTGGCCCATTACATGGAATGGATTGATGTGAAATGATTGAAAGGATTAGGATCTAGGCCTACCTTGTCTTAAATTGTCCCCTAAAAAGAATAAGTGAAATAAAGCAATTGTTGAGAAAATTATAACTTGAAAAGCCCTACCACTCATTTATGAAAGTTTTTATTCGTTGATATCCCTTATATAAATTTTTGATAGAAGGAAAAATTGTCGATCCCATCTATTGCCCTTCATAAAGTTGTAATTGGAAAATTTGAAAGATTACTTTAATAAAAAATAGTTGAGTTGAATAAAAATGATTATTAATAGTAATAGTTTAGCTTAGATAATATTGAAACTCATAAGGAAAAAGTACAAAATCTTTGCTAAAAAGGATAGAAAACATGTCAAATGTATATGGTAAAGTATGATATGACACGTGGTCATCTAAAGGAAAGACACGTGAAATCCGAGATGGGGATGGCTGAAGATCGAGCGCAGTCATTCCGCTTGTCACCGGAAAGAATAATGTTCATAAAGGTGTATTAAATGCTCTGCTCCCGGTAGCATTTAATAAGGGATATTCTGTAGCATTAAGAGCGACGACCTGTTACACAGAATTTAGCATTTAGGTTCACCGTTACATCTTCATCAATGAACCTCATAATTGACATTAAAGGAGGCACGATCCTAAGACCTCCTTCCCTAGACACAATTATAAATAGTGAGCCCAGTTATCATTGTGAGGATATGAATTTTCTGGCTAAACTTACACTACATTCTATACAAAGCTTAATACAATTTTACTTTTTTGCCTTTTTATTTCATCATTGTTGTGCCCGAAAACCTTGTCCAAATTTCCATATCTGATTAAGGCCAAGTATTATACATTTCTTCAATTATTGCATTATTTCATGATCAAATTAGTTCACTTGTCTAGAAACCACGTTAAATTCAACTGTACCATTTTACGGGTAAACAGTTTGGCGCCCACCGTGGAGCCTAGAAAGCCGTGCAATTAAATTGATCCTTCCCTTTTTTACTAACGTGATTTGATTATTTTGTCTTAGAAAAAATCATAAAAAATGGCAGAAAACACGCACAACCCTGAAATTCAAGGGGATCAGCCTCATTTCGAGGATTCAATCAGTGACACCCACAATAGGGGAATGATGCCACGCCAGTGCATGACAGGAAGTACCCTCGACAGGTTCGGGAGACAACTCCCGATGAAGCTGATGAGGAGCATGTCATAGATGCGGTGAGGATCCTGCAGGAATAACAGGCGATCACTCTAGGCCATCTCACGTGGAAGGATAAGTTTATGACGGAGCTGAAGCAGGCATTGTCGGGGGCTTCGAATAATGCAAACAAACGAGATCCAATTCCTCCCGGTGTTCCCACAAACCAAACAACACAGAGAGTCGACAACAACACTTCCAGGGGAAAAGTTGGTTCCGAAGGCGTTGGGGGGAGCAGATCCGGTCTCAACAACGAGAGCAAACTGTCCAAAAATGAACTTTTACAGTTTATGAGAGAAGTAAACGCCCCCATGGACCAAGTCCCGGGCGTGCCACCAGAGCGGTTCAAAGTGCCTGAAGTACCAAAGTATGATGGGACTTCAGACCTACATGAGCATATTACCACCTACACAATAACTGTAAAAGGAAATGATTTAGCTCCTCACGAAATTGAATCTGTGCTGGTGAAGAAATTTGGAGAAACTCTCACGAGGGGAGCTCTAACGTGGTATTCATTATTACCCGAGCATTCCATAGATTCCTTTGAGATGCTCGCAGATTCTTTCATCAAGGCTCATGCCGGGGCCAAAAATGTACAAGCTTGGAAGGCCGACATACTCAGGATCGCACAAGGAGAATCCGAATAATTACGAGAGTTCGTTACCTAATTCCATAAAGAAAGAATGTTTCTCCTAGTTGTCCCAGATAAATGGGCAGCTGAAGCATTCACCAAAGGATTGAATCCGAGAAGCTCATACGCTTCTCGGAAGTTGAAGGAGAGCCTTCTTGAGTTTCAAGCAACAACTTGGGAAAATGTGCACAACCGGTACGAGTCAAAGATAAGGATCAAACATGACCCGATCGGTTCTACATCATCGGCCAAAGGATGGGAGAAAAGCAGAGAAAATAAAAGGTTCACTTCGATGCGGACAAACGAACTTCGAGGGGGCAATTTTTGCCTTACGAACGGACGAAAGGCCGTGACAGAAACTTCCGGGAAGCAAACAAGTTCAACGTTGACAGAGGGACCGATCGTGGTCGAAACAATTGATCACTTCAGGATAGAGAGATGTCGAGGTTTCGGGATCCTTCTTACCCCAAGTTATCAGAATATTATTTCAATGTCAGAATAGTGGAGTTGGTGTCAGCCATGAGAAATATTAAAGACACACAATTCCCGAGACCTATGAGATCTGATTCTAGCCAGAGAGATCCCAACATATGGTGTGAATACCATGGGATGAACAACCACTGAACATGGGACTGGAAATACCTACGGGAAGAAGTGGAAACACTATTGAAGAATAGTCACCTCAGAGAATTCTTGAGTGACCGAGCTTAGAACATTTATGGTTGTAACAGAGACAACGTGGAACCTTCAAAAGCAGGAGAAGAACCCCCGTGTCAAACGATCAATATGATCCTCGGAGGGAATGAGATTAATGGGGTCACCTTTTCAGAAGCGAAGAAGACAAAAACATCAATAACTTATAGTAAAAGACTCCGGGAAGACGATACACTTTCACGGAGGAGGACGCAGACGGACTGCTATTACCACACAATGACACACTGGTAATTTCTTTAAATATGTTAGATTTTAAGATTAAACATGTTATAGTGGATTCAGTAAGTTCGGCTAATATCATACAATGGAGAGTATTGGAGCAAGCCAAACTCACCGAAAGCATTATTCTGGAAACAAATCTCCTTGCTGGATTGGCAAGTGAAACGACCCAGTGAGAGATTTTGTTGCTCACGAACACTGAAAGAGTAATGAAAACAATTCTCTTCAAAGTGGTAGATGGTGACATGGGATACAATATCATCCTGGGAAGTCCATGGTTACACGAGATGAAAGTTGTACCCTCAATATATCATCAATTGCTAAAGTTTCCAACGCCTGAAGGAATCAAGCAGATAAGAGGTGATCAACCGACATCAATGGAGATGAATGCAATTTCGGTGTCCAGTAGCAAAGGGAAGGAGCACACAACATAGCAATTACAGGAACTGACACCTAATCCCGAACTAGAGGAAGTTATCCCGAAAGTAGAGTCGTCGAAGCATTATCACGTTCCGATTTCCAATTTCCAGAAGAGACGGACGCAACGAAGTCCATGACAGAGTGATGTCGCCCAAATTCACACCACTAATTGGGATTACAAAGCGGTCGATGCAATTATAATTACCCAACGTGAGTCGGGGTCGATTCCACAGAGAGCTTATATTGGATTAGGTATATATCTAGACTAAGTGTACAATGTTTCCAAGACGCACTTCCACATATTTGGTTGTTTCTTTCTACTTCTAAAATTTATACTATTGTTTGTAAATGAAAGCTATAGAACGCTATTTTTGGTATTGTTGTTTTTCAAGTTTATAAAAGTTCTAGGGTCGTGACTTCCACCTAGTTTGTCACCTAACGGGTTGAGGACTTTAGGGAAGGTTTGATTGATCGGGATATAAAATAGTGTTGGCCCAAGAAAGGAAATAGTTTTGAAGATTGACAAAGGAACTCCGAGATGAACCAGGTCCATCACAGGTGACATAGACCAGCAGAGTTAAAGGCACATGAGATGCACATGCATAAGATAAATGTATTCTGGTAAAATTGAGATATCTTCTGCTAGAAAAGATTGCAAAAACGAAATTGGAGAAGGACTCCTTATTCAATAAGAACAGAATCTAAGATACGGAAGGATTTAGGAGTTGAGTTTGAATAGAACACTTCTACCAAGGAAGAGTTGCATTAGGATTCTAGTTAAATCATTATCTACTAACTCCTATAAATTGCAGATTGTTCTTATTGTATACAGACGCACAAAAGCAGAAATTTATCAAGAATTGAGGGCAAAATTCGTGAAGAAATTTTGCAAGCAGTTCGAGCCAAATTAGAGAGTGCGAATCTGGAGCTACTTGAACCAGCTAGAAGAACCAGTTCCATTTGTTGTCTTTTAGTCTAGTTTGTTTGTAGTAGGTGATAAATTGTACCTTCCAACTTTATCTAGAAGCAATTGTAATAGGTACTGAGTGTTCTAGTTATAGTTAACTTGAAGTTTGTTGCAAATAGCTAGAGGCTAGTTTGCCACAAAGGGTTAGAGTTAATCCTTAGGTTTACAAAGGAGTTTATTTTGTAAATGCTGTTTGGCTCATTGTTGTAGTGAAGTGTTTAGAGAAAATCCTACTGAGTAGTAGGTCGTGGTTTTTCAACTTTTGAGTCAGGTGTTTTCCACGTAAAAATCTTTGTGTTCTTTACTTTTCTGCATTTATTATTCCGCAACAGTATGAGTTGGAACACATAGAAGAACCAGGTCCTTCTATAACGACAACACTCGAAAATTGGACACCATACAAATCACCCCCTCTTGTGTGGTATTAACGTATAAAACATCAATTGGTATCAGAGCGGGTTATCCTTGAAGAGGCTAACACCTTAGGAAAAGATCAAGATGAGTGCACCACCTGGGAACTGGGAAGGAAAATCAACTGTTAGGCCTCCACTCTTCAACGGCCAGTACAATTCCTGGTGGAAGAATAGGATGAAGGATCACTTAACTGGAGAAGACTATGAACTATGGGACATAGTCACTGACGGTCCTTTATCCACCATGAAGAAGACTGCTGAAGGAGTAGATTTGCCAAAGACTAGAGCTGACTGCACTGCTGAGGATTTGAGAAAGTGGGAGAAAAATGTTAAGGCCAAGAAGTGGCTTGTGTGTGGACTCGGTCCAGACGAGTATAGCAGAATTCAAAGTTGTACCACTGCCAAAGAAATTTGGGACACTTTGCAAGTGGCTCATGAAGGAACACCTCAAGTGAAGAGGTCAAGAGGAACTCTACTATATTTTCAATATGAAAATTTCACCATGAAGGAAGGAGAGGCCATCCAAGAGATGTATACAAGGTTCACTACACTGACCAATGAACTGAAGTCTCTTGGAAGGGTCATTCTTGAAGAATACAAGGTTGAGAAAATTCTGACAAGGGTCTTTCCAGTCTCTTGGGAAAGCAAAATTACAGCCATTCAGGAATCTAAGAACATTGCAACCCTTAAGCTAGATGAGCTGATTGGAAATCTCACTACCTATGAACTTAGAAGACAGGCTATAAAGATGGATGGTCCCAAGAAGGAAAAGAGTTTGGCATTCAGAATCACTGAAGAAGCTGATCTGGAGGAGGATGAAATGACCATGATCACAAAGGACTTCAAGAAGTACCTAATGAGAGCAAAGGTTCCTTCAAGAAGTGGAAGCTACAACAAACCAAGGGTTCCTGAAAAACAAACCAATGAGGGATGTTAAAAGTGTGGCAAGACTGATCACTACATCAAAAACTGCCCTCAATGGAAAATTGAACGGAAAAAAGAAAAAGCTGAACGAAGGAACAGGAAGAAGGAACATGTTCAACCCAAGAAAAACAGAACATCAACAAAGGCAATGGTTGCTGCTTGTGGTGAAAGTTCAGATGAGGAGTCAGATGATGAAGATGGAGATGAACAAACACTTATGGCAATTGGAGAATCCGATGAGAAATATGAGGTAAGTATAATTCATCTCAAAGACAAGATTAAATTTTTGTCTAAAGAAAGGCTATCTGAGTTACTCCTGGATTTCATTGATGAATCTGAGGATCTAAACAATGAAAAGAAACAACTGTCTAAGGAGTGTGTGATTTTGAAAGCTAAGTGCAAAAATCTGGAACTTAGGGCTAGAGAAAGTGATAGTAAAAATGTTTAGTAAAAGAACCGGGTTCATGAACTTGGCACCGTTGTCCTAGAGTTAAGATTTGAAAATCTAAAAATGAAATTAGGAACAGGTAAAAACAAAGCTGATCACACACAACTCACATTAGAAGAAAACCTAGGAAAAATGAAAGACGAGTTGTACAAAAGAGATGAGAAGATAAGAGTCCTTAAGGAGGATCTAAGCAAGGTCAAGCATGAAATAAATAGAACTAGCAAATGGAATAGGTCCTCTGATGCTTTGACATGGCTACAAGAACATCATAGTAGCAATAGAAGAGGACTTGGCTTTGGGAATCCGCTACCTAAGTGGGATCCTAAAAGCAAGTACCTCACTCTTCCTGAGAACAAGATTTGTACTCACTGTGGTAAGACTGGTCACTTTAAAAGTGAATGTAATGCAAAAGAAAAGGCCAGTCAAAAGAACAAAAGTTTTGTTCGAGGGAAGAATTGGCTACCAAGTTGGGCTAAAAAGAATTTAATTCATCCTTTTGCTTATAGAAAGGGACCCAAACTAGTTTGGGTTCCTAAGACTAACCCCTGATTTTCTTTTGTAGATTCAAGTGAAAGGTAGTAGCCAAATATGGTACATGGATAGTGGCTGCTCAAAACACATGACTGACAACAAGGACTAGTTCCTTTCACTTGAGGACCTCAAAGGAGGAAATGTCTCCTTTGGAAATAGAAAGAAAGGCGAAATCACCGGGGTTGGTAATGAACAAGATGATGAAGAAATTGAGCTGGTCAGAAACTCAGTCCAAACTAAAGCAACACTAGAGGAAAGAACAGGTGATGTCACAGGTTCATCCATCCCGGGCAACATGACAGGGGGAATAGAATAAAATAATTCCCAAACTTCGTTGGAACATGTACCTGAACCTGTTCCACAACAACAAAGCAATGAAGGAACATCAAGGAGTAACTAGTTGGTTGTGAAACCATGCAGATATCTTTACAAAAGCACTGAGTAGAGAGCATTTTGAAAGGAACATGTTACTATTAGGGATGATTATGGTCACTTAACTGAAACCAGTTCAGAATGTAAATACATTAAAAAAAATGAAAACAAAGAAAAACTTTGGCTAGAAAAGTCTGAAACGGGTGTAAATAATCAGATTAACAATTGCTCAGTCTCATACTGTAAAAAGTATACTCTTATGCCATGTTTTGATATGACTCACTGATCACAAATGAAATTTTTTCTATCTTTGCAAATTGAGGCTTGATCAAGAGGATTCTGAAATGATGAACCTGGTTCATCGTGCTGGTTCATCTGAAAAGCGAGGTATGTGTTCTACACTCTGCACACTTTGAAATGCTAATAATTAAATCATGAGCATAACTCTTCCCAAACTCAAAATCTTTTCAAAGCCTATCCATTTGACTTTGAACCAGTTCTGTTTCAACAAGAATCGTCACCAAATTAAAATACCTAGATTCTAGGGAAGCCTTAACCGTCAATTCAAAACTAAAAGTTCATTCAAGACATCCCCTCCCTTACAAAACCATTCCCAAATTTTCGATGACTCAGGTAACATCGGTCCCAATTCCTTCTTCTGAGGTCGTCTCTGATGTTGCTAAAAAACTTAGAAAATAGGTTCATACTGGTTGGGTCTGTAATAGATGTGGAGTTTCCGAAAACAATAAGAATAGGTGGTAAAAAAAAAGAGTGAGGGAGTACGGAGTAATGAGAAAGGGAAAAGGGAAAAGGGAAAGAAGTGGCTGATTCTTCACCCACCTCTAAATATATTAAAATGGATATTTATGGAGCTAAGCCACAAAAGGAGGAAGAAAGTAACAAGAACGCAGAGGGAAGTGAATCAAGAGAAACCGCTGAAGGGTTAGTAAATTTAGGAAAGCACACAAATGAACCTGGTTCATCTACTGAGGAAACCCTGGCGGATCTGCTGAAAATGTTAGGCGATAATTACAATCCAAAGAAGAAAAGAACTCCTAAAGCTCAAACGTCTGGAACAACAAGAGAAAGTAAGAAAAGAAAAGCTGCTCCTTCTGAGATTTCTAATATTTCTCTTCCAAGAGGAAGAACTACAAGGAGCAAGGTAAAGCAAAGTGAATATGAGTTGAAGAGAGCTTTTAGAGGAGAGTAATAAGAAAAGAGTGGAAAAAGGGAAAGAAAAGGTTGTTGAGATTATTGAGGCTGTTGAAGTGGATGAGACNTGGATTGTGGCAGAATCATATTCGCTCTATCAATGAAATCTGATGCTTTTTGCTTTGATTCAGTATCTCTATTTTTTGATAGTTTGAATTCTTAATTGATTATTGATGATTAATCCATGATTGCATATGCAATTGCCCAAATGGCCATGAGTAAGTGTTAAAATTCTAGGATCCAGACATATCTTTTTTGAAACTTTTCGATGATGCCAAAAGGGGGAAGTTAGGTTGTGCTCTGAACATGTGATATTTATAACCTAATGAACCTGGTTCTTTGTGATAAATACTTAATACTCTAATATGTGTCAATGTTGGACTAAGCTGAAACAGGCCTGAAGCACAAAGTTTGTCATCATAAAAAAGGGGGAATTTGTTGGCCCAAGAAAGGAAATAGTTTTGAAGATGGACAAGGAACTCCGAGATGAACCAGGTCCATCACATGTGACATAGACCAGCAGAGTTAAAGGCACATGAGATATAAATGCATAAGATAAATGTATTCTGGTAAAATTGAGATATCTTCTGCTAGAAAAGATTGCAAAAACGAAATTGGAGAAGGACTCCTTATTCAATAAGAACAGAATCTAAGATACAGAAGGATTTAGGAGTTGAGTTTGAATAGAACTCTTCTACCAAGGAAGAGTTGCATTAGGATTCTAGTTAAATCCTTATCTACTAACTCCTATAAATTGCAGATTGTTCTTATTGTATACAAACACACAAAAGCATAAATTTATCAAGAATTGAGGGAAAAATTCGTGAAGAAATTTTGCAAGCAGTTCGAGCCAAATTGGAGAGTGCGAATCTGGAGCTACTTGAACCAGCTAGAAGAACCAGTTCCATCTGTTGTCTTTTAGTCTAGTTTATTTGTAGTAGGTGATTACAAATTGTACCTTCCAACTTTATCTAGAAGCAATTGTAATAGGTACTAAGTGTTCAATTTATAGTTAACTTGAAGTTTGTCGCAAATAGTTAGAGGCTAGTTTTCCACAAAGGGTTAGAGTTAATCCTTAGGTTTACAAAAGAGTTTATTTTGTAAATGCTGTTTGGCTCATTGTTGTAGTGAAGTGTTTGGAGAAAATCCTACTGAGTAGTAGGTCGTGGTTTTTCACCTTTTGAGTCAGGTGTTTTCCACGTAAAAATATTTGTGTTCTTTACTTTTCTGCATTTATTATTCCGCAACAGTATGAGTTAGAACATATAGAAGAACCAGGTCCTTCTATAACGACGACACTCGAAAATTGGACACCACACAAATCACCCCCCTCTTCTGTGGTATTGACGTATAAAACATCATATAGAAATCATACGCTATGACCCACTCGATACTTCTCGGTAGTTAGAGTGGTTTTGCACAATTTGTCTTTCCCAAGTCCAAATGGGTAATTCAAAAAACAAGTGATAAATGCTCAAGTCGGGTCTTACTATATCTAGATTTGACCCTTTAATTGGGGCTATAAATTTCTTGAATTCACCCCAATTCCTTGTTAGCCTAGTATTCCTATATTTAGTCTCTCTTTCTCAAGTAGAGACTAGGTCAATTAGACTTGAATCAATGTTTGCAACCATTGAATCTAAAATTGAAGCAAGAACCAGGCTAAATATCACTTACCCAATCACAAAAAAGCCCTAAATTAAACATCCATTAGGCACCACACTAGGTTTAGGTCACAACCCTATCTAAGAAATTAGCTACTCATGGGATAAAATTGAAGAAACTAAAGAAGAAAATAAGATTAAACTCATAATAGATGATAGATCGAAGAAAATCTAATGTTAAAATGATAAACTATTACAAAGTTACCCAAACAGTAGAGGAAAAGTAGCTAGCTACTTTCTGCTGTTCAAAACTTAACCTAAATTTGACAAAAAGATCTATTTATACCCAGCTAAACTTATCGGATAAAATTGCCCCTACGGAGGTTCTGCGGCCGCACCATGTGTGCAGTCCGCACTTTGAAGCTAGCTAGAAAGGATGGTCTTTTGCGGCCACACTTTTCTGGGTTGCGGCCGCACTTCTTCAGATTCTGCGGACCACACATTTTTGAGTGCGGCCGCACTCTTGATCTTGAACTTGACATAAGAGACTTCTGCAGACCGCACATTTCTGAGTGCGACCACACTCTTGAACTCTGCGGCCGCACAATAATAGTGTGGTCCGCAATTCTTCAGGGACCCAAACTTCCATCTCTCTGAACCTCGTCTTCTGCGGACGCATAATAATTATGCGGTCTGCACTTTGCGAAGGAAATTTGTCAGTGGTTCTTCATAGTCTGCGGCCGCACACAATATTGTGCGGTCCGCACTTTGCTTTTTTTTTTTCCCCTTTGTTTTGGTCTGTGTCCAATTTTACTCCTTCTTGAGTTGATTTTCATCTCTTTGGCTCATTTCCTAATATTCCTGCAAGAAAGCACATTTCATTAGTTTTCAGGAATATCTTTAAGCATTTTTGAGCTAAAACAAAAGTAAAAGAGTACAAATAAGTGGTCAAAATCCCTACTTATCAATTCCCCCAAACTTAAGCTTTTGCTTGTCCTCAAGCAATAAAAGTAATTCTCAGCTTCACAAGAAAGGAGCTATTTCAGCTGGCCTAAGTTGAATCAAACACACATCAATAGGGACCAACAATTACCCACACACTCATGAATCATCAACAAGCCTATGTTTTGAATGTTAAAGCACAAATAGCTCTAATGGTGATGCTTGAGCATCAAGAGTTGACTTTATTAATAAAGGAAGTTCGCACTTTCATGTAGGTCACTGTGGATCCCAAACTCCTCCTCCTATACTCTCCGTAAGCTCATCTCACTCAAGAATGAAGCACTCAATGCAACAATCCGAGAAAGGTTCGCTCATCACTCTCAAAAGAATGTCACAAGCCCGACTCTAAGTACCATATGCTTTCCCCTCATGTAGATCACCACTAATATAAGCTTACTCGACTTGAAATCACGTAGGGCTTTTTGGGAATTTAATGAAGGCTTTTGGACTAAGGAGGGAAATATTGGAATGGAACTGGTTCATCTTTCCTTTAGCACTCCATTTTCTCTTTTTGGTTCATACTTTGCCGACTCGTTGAGTCATTTTCTTTTTTCTTAAGGGAACTAGGTCATGCTATTCATATTCTCCTCCTTTGTTTTCTCCATGCTTTGCACTTTTTCTTTCTTTTGAATCTTTTCAACCCTTTCATATTATTCACTTTCTTTTTGTGTTTTTCTTTTGTTCTTTCTTTCTTTTTCTTTGCCTTTCCTATTCTTCATTTCTTTTCTCTTTTTGTGAGTTGATACCATCTTCAAACTCCTCATCTCTCCCCCAAACTTATGTTTTCGCCATTTGTTTCTCATGAGTTCTAAAGAAATCTTGGGTGCCAAGAGAGGGTCACTATAGAACGGGTAAAGGCTTGTAACATGGTTATCGAATGAAAAAGGCTTTAGGCTCAAAAGGGTTGACTAGGGATAATATCATTGGTGGGCCATGGAAGGTTTCAAAACGGATCAAGGAGATCTTACAATCACTTCTCAAGCCAAGCTAACTTATAATTTTGCCTAGAAATACATTCGGGGCAAGTTATAGACCATTCGTACGAGTACTTGGACTTGTAACAAAATATCTCACCTCTTACGCAACCAGATTGTTAAAGAGAATAGAGTCGAGGGCCCACAACAACCACATTCAAGATTGAAAATTGTTAATGGTTCAACTAAACCACCCGATGATTGCCTAAGTCAACACAAGAGTCACAAGGTGACTAACTAGAGCCATTTCTTTCCAAAAATGTGTTTTTAACCATAAACGTGTAGTTAAGTGTGTTGGTACCAAGTGAAGCATGCTTGACCGTTATTTATTTATTAATACTACTGTTTCTACCTAAACATCAAAAACAGACTCGATCCCTTAAGAAGGTTGTCACGCCATCCATCGGTGGGAAGAGCCACCCGGTTCACACAAACCCACCTTTGGAAAGAACCGTGGAATTAAGAAAACCAAAGGCTATTGCTCACTTAAACATAAAAAGAAGCTACCAAGTCAAAAAGAAGCTATTAAAGTACATAATAAGATAGACTATTAATAAAACAAAATAAATATGCTATGAAATAAACTACTGAAAGTAAGGCAAATGAATATAGAAATCGAGGGGAGTAGAATATATACATCAAAAGAGAGGGTGGAATATATACATAATGATAGAGAAAATAAAGATAAAAGAAAAAGAGTATTAAAGTTATTACAGGCCAATGTCCTCAAATCAAACCAAAATAGACCAACCCCCTGAATAAAAACAATCATTGTCCTCAATGCTTATCAAAATCGAAATAAGGGAGGATAGAGAGTAAGGAAAACTCCCTATGTGGTCTCAGGGTAACTGGCTACATCACCACCCTCGGGCTCCTCCAACTGGATCTCATCATCCTCTGGCTTGGGAACAACGAGGTTGGCAAACATCTGAAGCATCTCCTCAGCAGTGTGGGCAGCAAGGTCTGGCTCGTCAGACTGGCCAGCTAGTGCCTCTACTGAAAGTGTTCCTAGGTTTGCTGGTACTGATTGATCTATCTCCATCGGTAAGTCAAATGGTGAATCACTAGCTGATGCAATCTTTGTCACCTCCTTTATCAATCTCGCAGCGTAGTGAGTGGATAAGTGGATGAGGCCGGCACTGGTACTGATGCTGATGGTCTAGAAGATGAGGGTGGTGGAATGTCAGCTGTCCCGATGGAAGGCCCGGCTGCTGTGGAAGGCATGTGAGCTGTAGATAACTTAGCAGTAGACTTTGTAACCACCACCAATGGCTCATCAGACTGACCAATGGTGGTAGCGGACTTACCCTTGAATTTTGGGTTGTCCGCACCTTGTAGGGAGTACCAAGAGAAGGGCTTATTGGCTCCACCTTCGCATCTTTGTAATGTTCTGTGAGGGTGTTGCGATATGGGTAGGAGATTTCACCTTTTCGGACAGCCACCGTCATGTTTGCCGACATGATGGCACTGTCACGACTCAAACTGGAGGATCATGACTAGCACCCGGGCCATACTTGCCGAGCACCAACGTACATTTTATCTAACCTTCTTATTATCTTTAAGGGATAACGAGATCAATATAAATGGTAGATATGGATCATGAACATACATCATATGGGATGACAAGATTGCTAAGAAACTACATAAAAGGTACGAGCTACAACGTTGCCATGAAAGATTATATAACAAAAATTAGCCAACAAGGCATACCAAACTATACATGACTCGACACCTGTCTATGAGCCTCTAAAGGAGCATAAGTAATGCAACATAGCCGGAACAGGGCCCCGACATACCCATAATATCTATAACAAAAATGCATACCAAGACCACGGCAAGTCCGAAGAAGGGATCTCGCCTATAACCGCTGAACTGGAAAGCCTATTGTGGTGGGGGATCTTTGTCTACCTGTCTATCAGGACCTGCAGCACGACATGCAGCGTCCACAAATAAAAGGACGTCAGCACGAATAAAGTACTGAGTACGTAAGGTAGGAAAACATAAATAAGAACAGTAATGTAAAGAGAGATGTAGGAGATACAACATGTAACATCTGAGTGCTTCTAAGAGACATTAACATGAAATGCATGATACATATATACACATAATATTTTTAAACATCCGCCTCTGTGGGCATCATCATCATCATAGAACATTCACCTCTGTGGGCATCATCATCATCATATCATACCCGGCCTCAAAGAGGACTTGGTAAACCCAACTGATAAGTGGTTGCACAATAGGTGCCATACCTGTCCGAATATAGCACGGCTCAGTAGAGTAAAATAGATACATATATATATATATATATATATATAATGCATGCAGGACTCATTGGAATCATGTTCTGAATGTTTCAGAGCGATGTAAGGTCGATTNTGATAACATAAGAATAAGAGAAGCAACATTAACATCAATTGTTCCATAAGAAGGGAAACAATGTAACTACTGCTAGCTTCTAAGAGTAGAGTATCTTTGGAAGCTCGTTCATTGCATTATGTACAATCGGAGTCGTGCAAAAGAAGGAAAGGGATAGCCTCAAATACCTTGTATATACTTCCCCAACCTCAAGCTACGCAAATGTCACAACTCCTTAATCAACAATAAGGGAAACGACACTATCGTTATCGTTTAAGCGTCATAACTATTATGCATCGACCACAACCTATTTTACGATGAAACGGACAGCACCTACCCTATTTATATGACTTCACACAAGTCAAAAAAATAACCAAAGATCCCAAACAACATCAATAATAATCATATTGAGCCTCCCAAAACAGTCCACACACAACCTAATGACTTCACACATAAGACGACCACCGTAGTTGTGTCAAATGACCCGGAAATGTTACAATGAACGAACAGCTCACAACCTTAAATATATATGGTGTTTCTCCACACTCTTCCTCCTCCAAAACGCCACAAAACAGCAGTAAAACACGCATCCCGAAAACAACACAAAACAGTCTGCTACAAGTCAAATAACTCGAACTCACGGCTTCCGATCACCGTCCCGTGAGTTCTAACTATTAGGAAATATATTTATCAACCTTCATTGATATTTAAACATTCAAATACAGATATTATACGTTTCTTAACTATGAATTACCTTCCAAAACTCTAACTACAAAGAAAAAGGAGAGGCGGTATAATGACACTTACGTCGTAGGGATCATTTTGATGTTATTGCTTCTCGATTTCATGCCCGGAAGGATAATATTATTTGTAATCATAGAATATAGCTTGAGGATATGTTTATGAGTGTTATTTGGTCGTTTTATTCTGAATAATGAAGAGAAATCCTACCTAAGGTTTATATATATCAAGTTTGGAAAAGTCAAAGAGGTGCTAGCTTGGCACCCTAGGATTGGTCCATCTTCCGACGCTTATATCTTTTTATCTTGATGTCGTACTACATTCCAAGATCTTCAATTTTTTATATTATATACCCAATAAGAACTCATATAGCACATGAAATGTATTGCTCAAAAAGATCTAGTGATCCACCTACTTGTCACTTATGATGTCTGCGCAGTCTCGCGAAACTGCAAATATCTCTCTACTCCTACGTCGTATTGATGAATGGTTTAATCCATTGGAAACTAGACTCATAGATATTAAATTTGGTTGGTATATTATCCAATAATTCCAAGTATATTTGGATAAAATATCAGTTACATTTGACCTAATTTTAAGCACATTATGAGTGTAACTTGTGAAGAC
>ML326071.1:0-94166 GCA_005239505.1 Nicotiana paniculata | reverse complement strand
GGGTGAAGATATTGCTTTGTTTCATCATCACCTCTAGTATGGTAGTGCCCTCGCTCTATCTTTATTGAGGCTTCCATTTTGGCCTAGTGGTCGGAATCGACCAAATTTTATTTGCTTGGCGAGAATCTCCCTCTTCTTTGACAGGTTATTTTCTTATTCTTGAAGGTTGTTATTCCTTTTGTTATAAGGAAGACGAGCATTTTCGATCCTCCTATGGATTGCATAATACTTGTTTAAGTGTTGTTTTATGTTAGTTTCTCCATGATGCTACGAATCCAGTTGATTTTTGATGTTTGTAGTGGCTCCACTAGCCGTGAAGCTATTGGGTTACTCTTAAAACCTCAAGTACTATAACATACCCGACTTTCCCCTAGTTGTTGACACATTCCTCAGTTCCAATCTCAAGGGATGAAGGAACAACATAATTGTGTCCTTGGTATCTAGAATACAATTTCTTCTATCAATGTTGATCCACCCTAATTATGTGCCAATTCCACTGAATCTAGAAAATGAGATAGATGTAACAATACCTTTATTTTGTAGTTAGCTAGTTTGATATTACTGGGGTTTTCAGTATTCTGCCATAACTAAACAAGGATATGGGATTATAGGTGGCAGGGGCAAGTCAATCCATCCTCTTACTTTAACTACGAGACTGCTTCATTCACTATCAGTTATATTATCCCTTATCAATCCTATCCCCTTAGAAGCACTATCATTAAAGGGTCAACTCTGAACCAGAAAGAGTAGATCTAATTTTAAAAAAAATATACTTCTAGATATATGGTCAATGGATTAATAAATGCTACAAATTACATGGCTTCCCACTTCACTTCAAGCTCATCAAGGGTTGATAGCATGCCGTAATTTCTGAATCGTCTGTGCCTGTGCTAATCTAACAATCCTCTTCCCAGTCGAACTCTCACCTTTTGATTTGGGGTTAACCAAGGAGAAATACCCCTAGTAACACGTTCATATGTCAAGCCTTTGTCTCGGCCAAGTCTTATAGCGTCTATCAATTTGGTTGGTAATAGCTGGTTTTGTAGAAGGGGGGTTGAAGAGCTTCGTTGTGAAGCGGAGTTGCTAAAGATAAGTGGATTTTTAAATTCTGGAGCTATACATCATGTGACTATATGCGGAGATCTTCTTTCAAAAACGTAAAGGTCCTCTTAATCCCTTGTATTATCACCTTTCCTAGTGGTTACAATGTAAAGGTCACTTCTATAAGCTCTCTCACTTTCTTTTCATTTGTCTTGCATCATGTGTTGTTTACCCGTAATCTTCACTGCGATATTATCTCAAATTCTCAACTAGTTATCCAACTATATGATCTGATTTAATTCACCTCACATGTACTCTACAAGCGCCCTGTGAGTGGGCAAACTTCCTATTTACTATAGACTTCTAAATTTCTTCAACACTGTTCAAGCTTGTTGATTCCAAATGGTGTTCATAGTTGTGCTGCCTTACTATATATTTTCATCTGGTAACTCTCCTTGTGAATCTAATTTTATTCCTTATGGCATCAAGGGTCGGGGTATGTTCCTTCTGTTAGGTTAAAAAGATATTGCTCGCACTCCTTGTGAGATTTTCTCCTAAACAATCATCCACCTGCTTTGTTTGTCCATGTGGCTAGATAACTCAGGTTACTCTTCTCCGATAAGTACATCAAGACTTCTCACCCTTTCATAATTATTCATATGGTCACTTCGAGGCCTTATTCTACACTAGCTCGTAATGATTTTAAGTACTTTCTCGCCATTGTTGATGATTTCTAGGGCTACGAGGGATTGTCTCATGGGTTCCAAAGGTAATGATTTTTCCTTAAAGTTCAAGCTTAAATTGACATGATTTCAAACCAAAGAGTGTCCCCTTTTCAAAAGTCTTAAATGGGTTGAATTTAATGAGGTTATGTGACTTTCTGCTTATTCGGCTTCTAGGAGTATTGACAACTTCATGGTCATGTATGGGGAATTTTGCTACCTCTGGCATTCCACCTCCTTAGGAAGGGGTAGATTGTTCGAATTCTGATAACCTCATAAGTAGACGATTGCTTTTCCATCCCCATGCGCTTGTGGCATAGAGTCCTTGTGTCGCTTATTGTTAGGAGTGAAATCAAATTCCACGTATTTCATTTGCCGCCTCAATCACACCCATGTTGCAAGAGTCTTACCATATGAGATCAAATACTTACCTTATACTCAGGGACACAATTGGTGTATCCTACTTGATTAGTTCTTTAAAAATTTCAAGTTCACATACATGGTATCCACTTTATCTAAGAATACTAGCTACCACTATGCTTAAGTTATCTGATAATTGATCTAGTCACCTGGATTAAACCATCATGGCATCGTTAATATAGATCCTCATGTCTTTTATCATGTAACCTCATAAAATACTCTGCTCAGCACATTAATGGATTCCTGAATAATTCCAACCCAATCTTGAACTTTGTTGCTCCTCACTGTATTTGGCCTATTTGGTATTGAAGGTTCAAATATGTCTAAGTCACCATGTGATCTCATATATTCAGTAGGTAATTTTATGGTCAATTTATGATGGCACATCTTAGAGTAATCATGAAGGTCACCACGGGTTTAGTTTGGGTGTTCGCATAGATATTTAGAATTCAAGAGGGTAAACCGGTTATTCTCAAAATTTTCCCTGAGGATGTTATGTGAATTGATAATAAAGGGTACATAAGAGCATTTTCCATTAGGTCGCACTAGGAGTATGATGTTTCCCCGTAGTTGTTTCTCATGTATTTGTGTTTTCATATGTCCATGTCTAAGGAGGTAGTTGGAGATCCTTTGTGTATCATTCTGGTGTAGGATATTGAAGGTGAAGTTAATGGGTAGTTAGATTATGCGATGTATCTAGCTGTCATCCTTGTTAGGTAAGTTTAGGGATTGGTATTGCTTCCGTGAATGTGTTATGGAAAAGCTTGTAAGCCGAGGAGGCCACCTTGAAGGCCGAAAGTGTCGTGGAAGGAAAATGTTTTCTCTTGGTTGTATATCAATTAGTTTTGACTTGAAAGGTACCTTATAGGTGTTATGATATGAAAATGTGCAGTCCATGTTCAAGTGTCATTATGATAATGTAGTCATTGTGATGATGAGAATTAGTGTTATGGGTATATACATTATGATGCTTTGTCGAGTTATTGATGAGTTTTTAGGATGGTTTTGGGTGATTCTTTGACAAGTGGATAGGCCTAGTTACGAAGGAGATGCTGCCGAAATTTCTAAAAAATTTGGGAGTTATTCAAAATTTAGGGACTTTAGGTAGGATAGAAAAGGGATATGTTATGTTAGGTGTTTGGGTCAGGCTCTACCTCTCATTCCTGGACCAATGATGCTAAGTGGGGGAGAATGTAAGACCCCCGGAAAATTTTGCTAAGACATATAAGATTCGGGGTGCCAGGTAGACTAATTATAATATTTTATGAAATGGGATGTGGTGAATAAGTTTATGAATCATATAATAAGTAAGGTAGGGTCCAAGGAGAGGCCTAAGTCCAAGCCAAGTGGGAAAATTTGATAATAGGCTAAAATTCCAAAGATACTTGCACTAGTCCACACTTTGAACGAGCATATCTAATTATATATAAGGTATTATGTGATGAATAACCTATAAAATGAAAGTTATTTGAGTTTAGTTTCTAACGCTTCAAACCGTTCATCATTTGGACATTCCTACGCAATGGTATGATCAAATTACCGAAGGCTGGAAAAAATGCGATCCTGTGTCAAATCTACAATCGCATTTCATGTCGCATGTTGACTCTGCGATCGCAAATTAGGTCGCAGATTGGGCCAGTGTAGCCCTATTTTGGGCAGCTATTTTGCGATTCACTCTGCGGCCCACATTATTGTTCTGCGGTCAATTCTGCGATCGCAGACCCTGTTACGGAGGTTTATTTTTCCTATTATTATAACCTGATCCCACTTTCATAAATAGGTTTAGGGGCTTCATTTGGGGTAATTTTCTACTGATTTTAGAGAGAGATGAGAGCATATAAAGAGGGAAAGAAGGTTCCTAACTTCATAATCACCCGTATCTTTCTCAAGTCTTCAAGAATCAAGGAAGAGAACCATATATTGTCCTCCATCCGGGTAAGTCCTACTACCAAAAATTTCATGCAAGAGGTTAAGAGTTCAAATATGTTGTGAGGGTTAGAAATAGACCATGCATGTGGGACTAAGTTGTAGTATGTGATGTTAAAGAACTAATTTGGGTAGTTCATGTTAAATTTGGTTGAGGAAAGAAGTAATTACCATTTCTAAACCCTGTAGTCTACTTCACATGTTAGGTATTTGATGAAATTCCTAAGAGAGTTACACCATGAGTAATCTTCCTATTTATTAATCGATTTCCGCTATCTCCTTATAGATTGTGATGGCTAGAGGTGTTGGTTTATTGTATAAACCTAAGGAAAAGCTCTTTGAGGTATGTATGGATAACTTTAACCTTTGTAGAATCCTCTTGTTTGGTCCGAGCATACTGTATGTGTACCTTGTTTGAAAATATGTGAATGTATTGTTCAAATGTTTTGAGACGTAAGATTCTACTCTCTGATTGTCCTAGTTGATTTCCATACTACCGTGCTATATGATATTGTGAAAAGTGTTTTGATGTGCCTATCTTATTATGTGCAAAGCTCGTAAATGCTCGAGGGTATCAATATGAAAGTATGTGTTAATGAATGAAAGAATGTTAATGTGCCCAAGTGTGGGAATGTATATAATGGCTAAAAACCGTGTGTGGTAAGTAATGAAAAAGGGTATTGTGAAATGATGTAAATGAGTTGAACAATTATGGAAACACCGTGTACATGAATTACTGCTTGGTGAGAGTCAATGTGCTTTGAGCTCAAATAGCGAATTGTTGATATGAACTTGTGTTACTTGAAATGAAGAATTTTTGTGATTTAATTGTTTGTGGTTTTTGTAATCGTAATATGATTGTCAGGTGGGATTGGGTTGCGCACCGCGAAATGAAGTAATAAGGATGATGGGTTGTGGTGATAAGGGTGGCCTAGGTAATAAGGATGGAATGTGATCATTATCACTATTGAAATGAAAATCTATGAAACTCTTGAATATGGTGATGTTGAAAGGGGAAAAGAGAGATTGTGAAACTTGTTGATTTTGGTTGTTTCTTTCCACGTGCTTTGATTGATTGGTTCTATTACTGTCTCTTATTTGTGTATTGTTTGATTGTACTTGGGATAAAGTTTGTTCATACATACTAGTACTATTCCATAGTACTAACGTCCCTTTTCCGGGGGCGCTACATTTTCTTATATGAATGTAGGTGGCTCTATAGCAGGTAATTCAGTCCACCGTCAGTAGTGCCTCCTCTCCACTCCATCAGTTGAATTGGTGAGCCTCACTTCCTCTCGGGGCCACGTGTGGTTCATGCCGCTTTATTTTGAGTTTATTGTATGGTGTAAGGTATAGCCGGGGCCTTGTCGCCGGCAAGCATTGTTTAAACTTACCCTACTCATAGAGGATCCATAGACATAGCGTGGGTATTGTAGATATGCATGTTGGGTAGTGACAACTGTGGTCCACGTGTTAGAAGTATGAATGCTTTATGTATCTTGAAAGTATTTTGTATTGTATGTTGCTAATGATAAAATGTGGAAATGAACTCAAATTATAAGTTTATGCTTAAGTCTTAATTACTATATCACATGTAAAATGAACAGTGTTATCACGAGGTGATGCGTGGGATAGGGAAGGCAATTCCAGGTCCGCTGGACTGAGGTCCACCCGTCTGAGCGCCGGTCGTGTCCCTCGATTTTGGGGCATGACACTAAATCTACTTATCGATAGGATAACCTCAGGCACAACGAGGCTCCAAAATTAGGATGCGAATTTACATCTCCACAAAATGTGTTTAAATACTGCAAATACTTTTTTAGAATTCTCACTGACTTGTCTACCTTTTTGTTTTTATTTCTTTTTGATTATTCTCATTCCCCAAGGTTGGTTGACACATACTGGCATAATCCGCATATCACACCAGATCCAGAGGCCCTCCTCCTCCTCCTCCTCCTCCAAGTAATCCGAAAAGCAAAGGAAAAGATAAGATGGACGATATGAGTGGTGTCAGGATAAACGACGCTACACATGCCGAGAACGTAGAAACTTTCGATGTTCGGAGTACTCCGGCGCCAAATGATTTGGTCTTACGGCTGGAACAAAAAATACTTGAATTGCAAGGGGAGCTCGAGCAGATCCGAAACTTGGCAAACCTCTCCTTCACCGTAAACGTCCCAGATATCAACCAACCAAACACCCAAAACCCAGTACCTCCTCAAAACACACCAAACCAACGTCCACAAAATCCTCCCGCACCCCACAAATATGCAAAACCTCCCCAAAATCCTAATCTTTTACCCATACCTACACCCCCTCAACACCAGAATCTCCCTACTCAATATCTGCAAACCACTTATCACACTCCTCAGAATACGCCATAGCCTATCCCCGATCCTCAAAATTCAACCAATGATCACCACTACACTCAAACCCTCGACATTAATCAAAATAATCCCGCATATATAGAAACCCTACCCCACTCCACTCAACCATTCTCATATACACCAAAATCCACCGAGAATGACATGCTCATTAAGAAAATGACAGAGGAGCTCAAGAAAATCAAAAGCCGAGTCTAGGGTGTTGAAGGAGGTTAAGGAATTGAACGTTTAAATTATAAGGACATGTGCATTCAGCCAGACGTGGAACTATCGGAGGAGCACAAACCTCCTAAGTTCGAAATGTTTGATTGAACGGGCGACCCAAAGGTACATTTGAGAACCTACTGTGACAAGCTCGTAGGGGTTGGAAAGGACGAAAGGATTCGCATGAAGCTGTTCATGAGAAGCCTCACTGGTGACGCCCTATCTTGGTACGTAAGTCAAAATCCCAAGAAATGGGATAATTGGGTAAGCATGGTATCATACTTCATAGATAAATTCAGAATTAATACAGAAAATGCACCAGATGTCTTCTACATACAAAATCTCAAGAAGAAGCTAACAGAGACTTTTCGTGAGTATGCTACTCAATGGAGGTCAAAAGCAGCAAAGGTCAGGCCGGCATTAGAATAAGAGCAGATGAACAAGTTCTTTGTTAGAGCTTAGGATACACAATATTATGAGAGGTTAATGGCCATCGAGAACCACAAGTTATCCGATATCATCATGTTCGGAGAAAGGATTGTAGAAGGTATCAAAAGCGGAATGGTAACAAATCTTAAAGCATTATAGGCTACAAACAAAACATTAATGTCAGGGGGTATATCAATGAAGAAAGAAGCAGGGGCCGTGATGGTAGCAAAAGATCCAAAATCTCCACTCACATACCAAACACCTCCACCCACATATCAACCTTTACCTCCTAGATATCCTCAACCTGCTACCTCCTACCACACTTATAACACTCAACCAACCTACTATCATTCAACTCCAGCTCATCCGAACTATCAAAAACCCATGCTCAATTTTGATCGTAAACCACCCAGACAATACACCCCTATTGCTAAACCCATCGACCAGTTATATGAAAGATTAAAGGCCGCCGAATATGTCACCCCGATTCCCTCCATTGCCATGGAAAACTCCTCCTAGTGGGTCAAACCAAACAAAACATGTGCATACCATTCCGGCATGAAGGGACATACCATCGATGAATGTCGCACTCTGAAAGACAACATTCAGACACTGATTGATACCAAAGTCATACAAGCAAAGAAAGTCGCACCCAATGTACGCAACAACCCTCTCTCGAACCATAGGGGTGAAGGAGGAAATGTGATAGAAACTGATGAAGAATGGGATCTTGAAGGATCAATTGGGCTTATTCGGGAAGGTGATGACCCTAAGAAACCTGCAGTCACACTCACTCCTATTGTGGTACAGGTATAACCAGCCAAAGTTGAGATAATTTCAACAGCTCCGTTAGAAATCAAAGTGATAACACCTGCAGCTACACCTACTCCGTTCGAAATAGAAGTAACCACACCCTTCAGTGTGACGGTAGCATCCACACCACCCTTTAAATCCAATGTCATACCTTGGGATTATTTTGCCGAAGCCAGGAGGAAAGGGAAGACAAAAATGGAAGAGTCTGGTGCTGCACAAGGGATGACCAGAACTGGAAGAATCTATACACCTGAGAATTTGGGAGGAATAAGTAAAGAAGCCATTGCCAAACAAACCATCATTGAACCAGGTCCGAATGATCTTTGGAGGAAGGTACAGGCAAGGGAATATTCTGTGGTAGACCATTTGAACAAAACTCCCACCTAGATATCCATTATATCACAGCTGCAATATTCTGAGGCACATAGGAATGCTCTGATGAAGGTATTGAATAAAGCGTATATTCCCAACAATATCACCAGTGGGGAAATGGCCAAAATGGTGGGGCAAGTGATGGAGAGCCACAAGATCACCTTTCACGAAGCTGAGTTGCCACTAGAGGGATTGAGCCACAACAGGGCACTGCACATCATAGTGAAATGCGAGGATAAGTTCATTATTTTTTGATAGATGGAGGATTCGGCCTCAACATTTGTCCATTGACAGCTCTAAAAAGGTTGGGCAAGGGTTTGCATGAAATACGAGAATGAACCATGAATGTCAAGGCGTTCGATGGGTCACAAAGAGCGACAATCGAGGAAATCAATTTATGCTTGCAGATGGGTCGCACTTGGTTCGATGTTGAATTTCAGGTGCTAGACATATCCGCCTCCTGCAATTTGCTGTTAGGACGACCTTGGATACATGCCGCTGGGGATATTGTGTCCACTTTACACCAGGTTGTAAAATTTGAATGGAATCATCAAGAAGTAATCATTCATGGAGATGGGAGCAATCCCATCTATACCAATCGAACTATTACGGTCATGGAAAATAGAAGGAAGTTGGGCGGAGAGACTTATCACCGCATCGAGCGCGTCAATGCAATTGAGAAGGATAAATGGTAGAGTAGAAAAATAGAAAGCATACTAGCATGGTCGGGGTATGAACCCAACAAAGGACTGGGGAAGAAACTCCAAGGCATTACCAAGCCAATACAATTGAAATGTCATGGTACAACCTTTGGTCTTGGATATCTGTATACCTGGCAAGAATATGATAATTTGTCTCCACCATGGCGTGGTCCATATTAACCTCCCGTTCTTCATTTGAGCCAATCCTTCTATCAGGCCGATACAATATGGGGATCGGAAGAAGAAGAAGAGGTGGCTGCATTGAGGGAATTTATTTCTAGAAATGATGACATGAATTGTTGTGTGATAGTTAAAGAGGAGAAGGAAGAAGGCCTTACCATTCAGACAGTGGAGAAGGGAGCATTTCTCGGAAATTGGGCCGCTACACCATCATGGGCCCCATGAGTCCCGGGGTAGCATGGCTGTTAGCACCATATATTTTTGAAAACAATTATTCTTGATCATTTTGGTTTAAACAATATTTTTTAGTATTTCATTTGGAAAACAATTTTTTGAGTTATTGAAAATTGCTCTATTCGACATTTTAGTATTTACCAATGGCTTGATGTTTTATTATTATTACCTTTATTTCATATCTTTCTCTCTACATCATTACTATTTCTTATCTTGATGAACTAACGATTGTGATATGTAATGAGACAACACAACACAAGGACACTGACTCAGAGGAAATAAAAGAAGAGGATATAATACTTGAGGAAATTATCAAAGAGAGAATTTTGAGAACAATCCTAAGTCGAACCAGGACGAAACCGAGATAGTCAATCGGGGAGATTCTGAAACCATCAAGGAAACTCGCATAAGCATCAACTTGTCACTGCCAGAGAAGGAAGAATACATTCGTTTCCTGAAATAATATAAGGATATTTTTGCATGGTCATACGTTGATATGAAAGGGTTGAGCACATCCATAGTAGCTCACAAGCTACCTACAAACCCAATATGCGCCAATGAAGCAGAAACTCGGAAAGTGAAAACCAGACATGAGCCTGAAAATCAAGGAAGAAGTCACCAAGCAGATCAAAGACAAATTCCTCAGAGTAGTTGAATACCCAACCTGGTTGGCTAACACTGTATCAGTTCCAAAGAAAGATAGATAAGTCAAGTTGTGTGTCGATTATCAGGATCTAAATAGAGAAAGTCCCAAGGATGATTTCCCACTACCAAATATACACATTCTGATTGACAATTGCGCCAAGCATGAACTCCAGCCCTTTGTAGACTGTTGCGCGGATAATCATCAGATCTGGATGGACGAAGAAGATGTAGAGAAAACAACCTTCATTATACCATAGGGGGTGTATTGCTACAAAATGATGTCATTCGGTCTGAAGAATGTTGGGGCCACCTACATGAGGGTCATGAAACTATCTTGCATGATATGATACACAAGGAAATAAAAGTGTATGTTGACGACGTCATCATCAAATCCAAGAAAGCCGCACAAATCCAAGAAGGCCGCAGATCACATAGCAGATTTGAGGAGATTCTTTGATCGGCTGAGGAGGTACAATCTAAAGCTAAATCCCGTAAAGTGTGCATTCGGGGTTCCCGCTAGAAAATTGTTGGGATTCATCGTGAGTTGCCGAGGAATAGATTTGGACCCGTCAAAGGTTAAAGCCATCCAGCAATTACCACCACCAAAGAACAAAACGGATGTGATGATTTTATTGGGATGCCTCAACTATATCAGCCGTTTCATAGCACAATCCACAGTAATATATGAACCAATTTTCAAAATGCTGAAGAAGGATGCCGCAACCAGCTGGACCAAAGATTGTCAAAAGGCTTTTCACAAAATCAAGGAATATTTGTCCATACCGCTAGTCTTAGTCCTGCCAGAGCCTGGTAGATCACTACTACTCTACCTTGTATTGTTAGATGGAGCTTTCGGTTATGTACAGGGATAGCATGACGAGACATGGAAAAAAGAGCAGGCTATATACTACTTGAGTAAGAAGTTCACACCAAATGAAGCACGGTACTCTCTGCTAGAACGCACTTGCTGCTCTCTAACCTAGATAGCTCATAACCTAAGGCACTACTTCTGTGACTATACTACATATCTCATATCAAGGATGGATCCCCTGAAGCACATATTTCAGAAACCATGCCTACTGGGAAGCTGGCCAAGTGGCAAATCTACCGAGTGAGTTCGACATCATCTATGTAACTCAGAAAGTAGTCAAAGAAAAAGCGTTGGCAGATCATCTTGATTAAAATCCTATAGGAGGAGAATACGAACCCCTACAAATGTATTTCCCTGATGGGGAGGTATCATTCGTAGGAGAAGACATCACTGAAGCATACGATGGTTGAAGAATATTTTTTGACGGGGCTGCAAATTTTCAAATGAGTCGGTATCAGAGTCGTCTTGGTATCAGTAACTGGGCAACATTATTTATTGTCTGCAAAACTCAGGTTCCCATGCACCAACAATATGGCGGAATATGAAGTCTGCATATTAGGGCTCAACCTGGCCGTTGACATAATATTCAAGAACTACTAGTGATCGGTGATTCAGACGTGCTGGTACATCAGGTACAAGGAGAGTGGGATACCAAGAATACAAAAATACAACTGTATCTGCATATGTACAAGATTTGAAGAGGAGGTTCACAAATATAGAATTCCGGCATGTCCCCAGAATTCAGAATGAATTTTCAGATGCATTGGCCACCTTATCATCAATGATACAACATCCAGACAAGAATTTCATCGATCACATTCTGGTAAGGATCCATAATGAGCCGGCACACTGTGGTCATGTTGAAGAGGAAACAGATGGAAATCCCTGGTTCCACGACATTAAGGAATATTTGGCAAAAGGAGAATACCCAAAGCATGCAAACCATATTAAAAAATGCACACTGCGGAGACTGTCCAATCACTTCTTCAAAAGCGGAGGAATTCCGTATAGAAGAACTCCCGATCTAGGTCTGTTAAGGTGTGTTGACTCCTAAGAGGCTTCCAAATTGCTCGAAGAGATACATGCCAGAACCTGCGGAACACATATGAACGATGTTGCCGTAGCCAACAAGATACTCAGGGCCGGATACTTTTGGATGACTAAGGAAACAGACTGCATCCTGTATGTCCAGAAATGCCACCAATGGCAGATACATGCAGATATGATACGAGTGCTGCCAAATGAACTCAATGCAATAAGTGCACCTTGGCCTTTTTTTGCTTGGCGAATGGATGTCATCGGCCCAATCGAACCCACTCCTTCAAACTGGCACATTTTTATTTTAGTGGCCATCGATTACTTCACTAAATGGGTTGAATATGCATTGTACAAAGTTGTGACCAAGAAAGTCGTCGCAGATTTTGTCAGAGACGGGTTGTTTGTCGATTTGGGGTTCTAGAGTCCATCATCACTAACAATGCCGCCAATCTCAATAGTGATATGATGAAATACATGTGTGGAACTTTCAAAATCAAGCACAAGAATTCCACAGCGTACATGCCTCAAATGAATGGAGCCAGAGAAGCCGCCAACAAGAACATCAAGAAGATACTAAGAAAAGTGGTAGAGAACCACAAGCAATGGCACGAGAAATTACCATTTTCCTTACTAGGATACCGTACCGTAGTCCACACATCGACCGGACAAACTCCCTATTTATTGGTTTATGGTACCGAAGTCGTCATTCCCGCCGAGGTAGAAATTTCTTCTCTAATGATCATACAAGAAGCAGAACTCACTGACGCATAATGGATAAGGAGCTGCTATGAGCAGTTAGCCCTCATAGATGGAAAAAATATGAATGCATTGTGTCATGGTCAGCTTTATCAGAATAGAATGTCCAGAGCTTTCAACAAAATGGTCAAACCAAGACAGTTCATACCGGGGCAGCTGGTGATGAAACAGATCTTTCCACATGATGATGAAGCCAAAGGAAAATTTTTACCCAACTGGCAAGGTCCTTATATGGTTCACAGAGTATTAACAGGAGGAGCGCTCATACTCACAGAAAGGGATGGAGAAATTTGGCTGAAGCCTATCAATTCAGATGCAGTCAAAAGATACTATGTGGAAACTATTCATGTGATTTAAATTCAAATACGCTTGACCTGATTCCCGTTTAAGAAGGGATACGTAGGCAGCTCTGTGGGTTTGGCCACAATTCAATAAAATTCCCATTTTTTCCCACAATCAAAAACTGGGGCAAAATTTTGAGGAAGACCCTCAAAATTCCGAAGCAAGTTCAGCCAACATCAGCATACAGAATGACCAGAAAGTCACTTAGTTAACTGGGGTGGAATTTTGAGGAGGACCCTCAAAATTATATGTCAAAATAGGTCGTAATGTCTCTAATGATGTCACAGTTACTGGTTCATCTAACTAATTTCTTAAGTGCATATTATTATATCTTTGAAAACTATGCATGCATGCTTTTGAAAAGAAACTTTACTTTTAGCCAAATTATACCCATGGTAACTTGAGCAGGACCCTCGGGCAGAGTGGAGCAGATCAAGAAGACGAAGAAACGAACCAACCTCCCCCGCAAAACTCAAAAAAATTCTTTGGATGTAGGAATAATATGCATTGGCGCAACAACACAATTACTATACCCAAAACACATAGTCAGATAAGAATGCTTTACTCTTACTCTCGCATCTGCACGAGACTAAGATCTATCTCAATTCTTGCATGAGGCCGATCCCTGCTTCCCCATTTTGCATAAGGCTAAGCATTGCCTTCTTTTGCATGAGACTAAGCCTTGTCTCAATCCTTGCATGAGGCTAAGGCCTGCCTCTTCATTTGCATAAGGCTAAGCACTACCTTCTCTTTGCATGAGACTAAACCCTGTCTCAATCCTTGCATAGGGCTAATCCCTGCCTCTCTATTTGCATAAGGCTAAGCACTGCCTTCTCTTTGCATGAGACTAAGCCCTTTCTCAATCCTTTCATGGGGTTAAACCCTGCCTCTCCATTTGCATAAGGCTAAGCACTACCTTCTCTTTGCATGAGACTAAGCCCTGTCTCAATCCTTGCATGACGCTAAGCCCTGCCTCTCTATTTGCATAAGGCTAAGCACTACCTTCTCTTTGCATGAGACTAAGCCCTGTTTCAATCCTTGCATGGGGCTAAGACCTGCCTCTCCATTTGCATAAGGCTAATCCTTGCCTCTCCATTTGCATAAGGCTAAGCAATTCCTTCTCTTTGCATGAGACTAAGCCCTGTCTCAGTCCTTGCATGAGGCTAAACCCTGCCTCTCCATTTGCATAAGGCTAAGCACTGCCTTCTCTTTGCATGAGGCTAAGCCATGTCTCAATCCTTGCATGAGGCTAGGACCTGCATTTCCATTTTTATAAGGCTACGCATTGCCTTCTCTTTGCATACCACAGATATTGCTCTTGCATTGTTCTCTTCTTTCGGGCTAAGCTCTTCCCTTAACTTTACACAAGATTAAACTCTGTCTTGTTGCCTCTAGCATCATGTCTATGCACCTCATGGGCTGAAATATATCCAACTCGTCCGAAGGCGACATAGTTTGAAGGCATCATCCTCATAGCTGGAAGACATCATGCCATGGCCTGAGGATCTCTCAAACTTGCACATCATTATTCAAAGGCATCATGGTTCGGAGGCACCATTTTCATGGCCCGAGAACATCATTTCATGGCCTGCGAATCCCTTACCATACAATTCATGGCCCGGGACATCATCATCTAAGGACGTCATCCTCACCGTCTAAAGACAGTCTTCATAATCCAAAGGGAATTTGCATCATGTCTAAAGTTTTCGCAATAATTTATACATATGTGCTTGCAGTTGTATTTTTGTAAACTTGAAGGTGATCCGGTAAGTAACCTTTATCCCAACAGGAGCAATCCCGCTCCAGTTTCCATCCACATCCTTCAAATTATTTAAAACATAACCGTTCATCATCCATTACCCGAACTCATTTGCCCATAACCATTTCAAACCGCAATTAACCCTACTTGGAATATTTTGACCGTTCTTGTAACAACTCCAATGGTTTATTTTACCGTTGGATCCAGAACTACACACGACCTGATTCCTATAAAACCAGGGATATGTAGGCAGCTCAGAAACTAGAGTGTGGCCTATATCTTTCAAATCACCCTATTTGGTCAAAATTGATCATCATGTCTTTACCCGACAACTCTTTTATCCTTCCCGGGAAAAGAGGGACAGCTGTTGATACCCAATTTTTCTCACATATTTTTTTTAAATACATATATACCTTCAAAATAGTGCATGATCATCAACAAGTATTTTTCATAGTTTTCTATAATTTTTAAAGGTTTTAATCAATTTATTCATGCATTTTTATTATATAAAGAAATACTAATTGCATCACAAATAATTTTATAATGATTATTATTTAATTTTCATCATCGCATTAAATATTTTATATATACTTATTATAATTATATTTTTGCATCCTGAGGGTAAAATTGCATATTTTGCAATAATAGCCCACATATATGCATAATTACATTATTTACACAATAAAATGACTTTTTATATTTTAATAATGTCAATAAATTATTTTAAATCATTTTTCATGCATAAATAGCATTTTGTTGTTTATTAATTATTTGTACACTTATTTTACTAATTTAATTAGGTATGTAAAATATAGCCCTTTTTCTTAATTAATCGACCTAATCCAATTACCACTACCCAATTACCCCAGCCCAATAACCTCAGCCCAAGACCCATTAACCCAATCCCATACCCGTTTAAAAACACCCGACTCAAAAACCCTTTGAATCAGGTCCTCATCACTTCACCCCTTCTAATTATACCCTAACTAATTCGACCAAACCCGCTGCCTCTGTGTTCTCTCATCATCTCCCCTCTCCTCTCAAAAACCTAGCACCGTCACCCCAAATCCCTCTGATTCCAACCCCGAAATGGAATCAATCGTTGATTCCCTACCTTATTTGGCCCCTCCTCCTTACTGGCTACCCGTTTTGTGTTACGTAATAGCTTGCCTAAAATGGCAAGCAGATCCGAAAGGATTCTAACCAAATCTGGTTCAAAATCCCTAACTTGTTGATTATTTTCATTTGTGTTCATTCTAACCTCGGTGAGTACGAATATTTCCATATATCTTGTGGATTCTTACTTAACCCCAAGTTAGGGTTTTTAGATCCTTGATTCAACCAGATTTGGTTCAAACTTTAGTTTGTTTTAATGTTATTTTCGTCTATATTCACTTTGTTACTCTTAAATCGACCTATTTTTGTTAAATATTTTACTTACCCAAATTAGGGTTTCAAACCCTCTTTAATCAAACCAGATTTTGTTCAATCCTATGTTTTTCTTAATAACTTCATGTCTATGTTATTTTATTAAAACAGACGATTCTTCGCCTTTATTTCTCTATCAAGTTTTGTTTACTTAAAATTAGGGTTTTCAGATCATAATTGAATCAAATATGGTTCGATTCTGTTTGTCTTTGGAATAAACTCATGTCTACATTCATTATATGCCGCATGTGATTATTTCACCCTTGTGTATCTGATGATTTTATGGTTTACCTAAAAATTAGGGTTTTGAAATCTTTTACTGATATTTTAAACTTTTCTTTCTCGTATGGTACTGATATTTTCCTTATTCTATTCGATTTACCATGTTCTCATTATTTCCTTTACCTTATCTTAACCTGGAATCTGACTGTTGATTGATTCTACATGACGCTTAACTTATTCTAAGTAGTACTTGCATGATTACTCATTAATTGACTAAACCCTGACTTCAATTGATTTTGGGAATTATTTTCATTCTTTATTTGTGTATGCTTGATTTATTCTCTTATTTGTCGGCCTAATTGAGTACTATTTAAACCCTTTTCCCATCTCCTTTAAAAAAAAGACGCGAACTCTTATACTCCCACGAAAAAAACTTAGTTCTCTCACTCTGATTTTGTGCTTATTGTTTCTGGTCTTGGCCAGCTGAAAGCAAAGGCCAAGGATTCTGGAACTTAACTGTTGTGGCATATTTACTTGCTTTCTTGCTCAACTGGTATGCCCGAATCCTTTGCAATTTCATTCTCCATGATTTCATAATATGTGTTGCTCAACTAGCATGTTTTAATTCCAAATATGATTCTACCATGTTATATGATTCTAGGATCTCATCTAGTCCTATGAGTGACACTATTAACTTATGATTAAGTCATTTTGAATAATATGAATCCTCTTATAAGCTAGCTTGATGTCTAATTTTTCTTGGCACCCTGTTTGTTAATCCTGTATCTATTCTGAACTTTGCCTATTACCAACATGAAACTAACAATTTGTCCTAACTTTGCAAATCTGTATAGTTACTGAATTCATGTGACATGACAACTTGTTTGCCTTAACATTTTTCCCAAGATTTCTTCTGTGAGTAAAATGGTTGCCCTAAGTATCAGCATGCTCATTTAGTATAGTTAGGTTTCTTTTCTAGGCTAATATGTTTAAAACTATGTACTTTGTAATTCTGCCTGCAATTCTTTGTTCTAAACCTTGTATCTTCTAAAGTCAAACTGTTTTTGAAATCTTCCCCCCCCCCCTTTTACTTCCTTTTTACATGCTCCTTTGAAAACATCCACTCTTAGTCCCCTAGGTTCTCAACCATCCCAGTGTGAGCATTGATGAGGGTCCACATGAGACTCCTGTTAACTATGACACACTGGGAATTGGTCCCTAATCTCTTGTGAGCTATATTTTGAATGTGTGGTTCTGGTGTGAGCATTGCCCTGGATCCCTGAGGCCCTTGGGAACTTTGACACACTGGAAACCTGGTTCTAATATGTTATGTGTTAATTACTATGCTGTGTCTCAAAGAAGTTTTGGTTGGAAGGCCTGGTTCCTAGGTTTATTTGGGGATAATGAAGGCTCCCTATAGTGTATCTTATTACTATTATTTATTTGCCATTCTGGTCTGTAATAACTTTGTAATAAACAGATTCTGGGAACATTTAGTAAAATCGAGGGATTATCTTATTTCCTTTTGTTAAACGAGGTAGAAATCCTGCCTATAGGACTTTCGTGATGGTTTTAATTATGAGTTCTATATTTGCATATTAGAAATCATGCCTATAGGGTGACATTAAATTGCATATTAGAAATCCTGTTCATAAGATCAACAAACGTACATTAGTAATCATGCCTATAGGACCATGATGTTTGGTTTAATCGTTTTTCCTGGCAACCTGCATAATTTCTACCCTTACATGGTTTAATAAATATCATGCCTATAGGATAAAAAATTAGTCCCACACCTAGAGATCATTTATATAGGATTTAAATCAATTCAGTAATAGATACCATGCCTATAGGACTAAAACAAGTTTCAATCCTAGAAATCATGCCTATAGGACTTAAGTAAGTTCAATAATTAGAAGCATGCCTATAGGATCAAAAAAGGGAATAAAACCTATCTCTGTAAGTAAAATCAGTGCTACACCTAGAAACCATGTCTATAGCTTTGTAATCATTAAACTCGTAGAAATTATACCTATAGGATTCTATTGATCGATTATGAATTCAATCGCCGCTGCCAATCACTTATGCAATATACCTGTAGGATTTAATTATGGGTTTGTAATTGTGATGTATTACTGCCTGAAGTGCCCAGATTGTACTGAATAAAATCAGTAGGCAAAAAAATAGGTCTTGACCCTCGCCTTAATAAAATTGTCTCTGCATCTGTTTTTCTAACATAGAAATCCTGCCCATAGGACTTTAAGGTAAATAGGGTTTGCTGAATCAATTGCGTGCCTTTGTTGTTTATGTGTGGAGGTCATATGAGCCCATACTTGCTTCTATCTCAAAGTTCTATTTGTTTTTCTTGTCACCTAGATTTTACATTTTTGAGCCACATAGGTTGGGTCTAGAACTATCCCAAATNGGGGGGGGGGGGGGGGGTAGTACAAGCATAGGGAACGAGCTAGAATCAACTACAACGCTTAAGTAACAACTTAAAGATAGTAATCGGGTAGTAAGGAGATGATAGTCTGTGTGCTAATTCTATGAGTAGCACCCCAACTTGAGGGAGTTACAAAGTATTGCACGGGGCGATCCTATAGGCTAAAAAACTTAGGACCCCCCTCCCCATTCTTGTTTTAGAGTAAATCGAGTATTTTATTTTTCTGAATTGCTTTCTCTTAGACTAGTTCGCTTAATTCATGTTCGGCCAGAACCTACCGTTGTGGACCTCGAGGGGTGCCTAACACCTTCACCTCTGTAATGACCCGACCATTCATTTTGTGTTCTAGGACCTCGTGCCCCTAAATGACACTTCTCGCAGTTGCTTTTTCTGATTTATGACTTGCGGGGACGGGTGGTTCGACGTTTGGGGGAGTTTGGAGTGGTGTAGGAACACTTAGTTCCTTAAGGTAGGCCTTAAAGGCCAATTTTGACTTCAGTCAACATTTTTAGCAAACGACCCCGGAATCAAGATTCGAGGGTTCTGATGGGTTCGTATGTTGATTTCGGACTTATGAGTGTGTTTGGAATGGTTTTTGGATGACCCAGGGGCGTTTCGATGCCTAATAGTGAATTACGGTTTCCTTAAGTTCAAACTTGAGCCTTGGAATGTGTTTTTGTGTTATCGAGATCCAAACCGAATTCCAAGACCGAGAATCGTTCCGTTATGTCATTTATGACTTGCTTGCAAAATTTGGTGTCATTCTGAGTAGTATAGATAGGTTAGGCTATTGTTAGCGAATTCAAAGAACTTGAAATTCTTAAGTTTGATCCAATAGGTTTTGGGGTATGATTTTTAGATTTTGCATTGTTTCGGACGTTCTGAAGGCTCGAGCGAGTCTGTATTATGATTTTGGACTTGTTGTATATTTAGATGGAGTCTCGGGTGGGCCCAGATGCCATTTGGTCATCGAGCAAGGCAAAAACCAGCCTAAAATGACTGTTGGTGCACCAGATCTGGTGCGACCGCACCTGCGGAGGTCAAGTCGCAGCTGCGAAATTGCTCCTGCGGTCCCAATCTCGCAGATGCGACTCCTGAGGGAGTTTCCCATATCTGCAGGTGTGGACCCCTTTCCGCATAAGCGGAGTCGCAGGTGCGGACTCCACTTCGCTGGTGTGAAACCAGGCCCCCTTCCCCTTCTCCACAGGTTCGAGATTTTTCTCGCAGATGAGAGATCGCCGGTACGGTCCTCGAGCCGCAGGTACAAAAATCCTGTAGGCAGTGCACTTCGTTTTAAACACGAGACTTAGCCATTTATGAAGTCTTTTTTCATTCTTGGGCGATTGTGAGAGCATGCAAGGAGGGTATTCAACCTAGCTACTGTAAGGTAAGTAATTGCTACTATAAATTTAGCTAAATACTTGAATTCCTATGTATATTAACACATTAAATTAATGGAAATCATGGGTTTAGAGTAAAACCTAGATTTTTGACAAAAATAGGAAATTATCAAGAAATGTGTTAAAGAATCGTACAAAAACCATAAAATATTGGTCCTTAGGCTATGAGTAAGTATTTCCTCTAAAAATTTTCGGAATCCGAGCATGTTGACCCGGGGGCCTATTCTGGGATTTTACAATTTAGGTTGAAATAATCATTTAAATAGGGAAATTTCATACTTTTGAGTATAGATTGATTTATTTACGCAATATTTCACTAGTTTCGAGTCCTTAGGCGACGAATTTGGAGTTTCGGGCGCGTTCTTGACCCGGAAAGTAGGCTTGACATGAGGTAAGTCTACTTTATAACCTCGTAAGAGGGAATTGTCCCCATAGGTGAATATAAATAATTGCATGTCTTTATTTGTGGGGTCTACGCACGCATGAAGTGATGAGAGTCCGTGTGTACCCTCTATTATGTCGTGTCGGGGAGTTTAGGATCCACAAACATGCTTTATGTGCCGTAACTATAATCTTAAATGTTAATTTATGTTGCCTAATATCATCCAATTATTAAGTGAACATCTAGGAGGTTACATTCTGAAATTTATATTATTGAAACCTTCTCTATAAGTATATTCTCTACTGAATTTCTTGATTTCCTGTAAATTCTATGTATATATACAGGAACCCGCATCGCATGTATGATTCACGAGCGGCTAGCCCTACTATTCTGCCAACCGCGTTGTATGTTCGATTCGTGAGTGGTGTAATAGATGTATCTATGGTTCGATCCATTAGACCATTCGGTAGTGCAAATTTATTTTCGCATTGTGTCAGCCGTACGTTCACGGCATGTTATGTGTTTGTTAGATGTTGAGTGTTCTGTGATTATGTATCTACTAAATACCATGAGAAATGAAAACTAGGTAAATTGTATGCTAGAAAAATTGGCAGGTATAGGTAATTGTAAAGGATATTTGATGTTCCCGTCTTCATTATTATTCATGTCATTCTTGCTTAGCTTTACATTTAAAACATATTATTCTGACCCTAGTAAGTGTCACGTCCACCTTTCATCACTACTTCTTTGAGATTAGGGGGGATACTTACTGGGTACATATTGTTTATGTACTCATACTACACTCTATACTTAATTGTACATGTTCTGAGGTGGGTGCATTTGGGTATTAGCCCGGGGTTCATCCTTGATAATATACCTGGTCTAGACTCCACGGTGTGTTGCTTCTCTTGGCGACTCCCAGCAGCACTTTGGAGCTATTCTTTTTTCCATATCTGTCTATACTTACTAAGACATTAGGACAGACTTCTTATTCTTTTGTTATTATTCTATTATCTTCCTGTAGACTTGTGACACTAGTTCCTAGAACACACGCTAGTAGACTTTATTTGGGAATGTAAAGCGTAAATTAAAATTTCATGATTATCTATTTTGTATAAAGTTGTCTAAGTTATCTGTTCCTAATTAATGTCACAAAAACTATGTTCAGCAAGTGCGGAAAATGTTTTTGGTAAACTACATAGAACTCAGTAGTATAAAATGGTTCGCTTGCCTGACTGCGGTGTTGGGTGCCATCGCGACCTAGGTTAGGATTTGGGTCGTGACAACATGGTATCAGAGCTCTAGGTGCACGTAGGTCTCACGAGTTACAGGCAAACCCAATAGAGTCTTGCGGATCAGCACAGAGACGCCTGTATTTATCTTCGGGAGGCTATAGGGTGTTACGAAATCTCTCTTTATTCATCTTCTATCGTGCAATTGATGGTATACTAAATATCACTCTTATATTCTCTCACAGATGGTGAGGACGCGTGCAACCGAGGTTTCGGACCAAGGAGAGGCCGCTGCCTCCGTCATCCGAGTCCGTGGAAGAGGCTGCGGGAAGGCACCGACCCCAGGTAGGGGATGAGGATGTCCCAGGACTGTACCAGTTACACCCCCAGTGGATTCAGCGGAGGATCCCATTACTGAGGAGCAGGGCGAGGTGCCCGCAGCAGATCCTGCCCCTTTGGACTTTATGACAGCGACAGGATTTCAGGAGGTCATATGCCGTATGATGCGGTTCATAGACACCATGACTCAGGATGGTTTATTTCCAACTGATCCGGCCACATCTCAGGCGGGAGGGGGAGCACAGACCCCTATTGCACAGGCTGCTGGACATGCAACAGGAGTATAGCAGACCCCGGGTACACTGCCCGTGGGCGGGGTTCAGCCAGTAGCAGTAGCAGCACCTGAGGACCAGCTGCGGGCGGCGATCCGCAGAAGTTATTAGACAGATGGACCAGACTACACCCTCATGTCATCGGAGGTGAGTGCCATGAGGATGCCTAGGACTTTATTGATAGGTGCAGGGATAGAATGCACAACATGAGGATACTGGAGTCCCATGGAATTGACTTCACTACCTTTCAGCTAGAGGGCAGGGCCCGCAGATGGTGGCAGTCCTACATTCTTTGTAGACCAGTAGATTCTCCTCCGCTCACTTGGGAGCAGTTCACTCAGTTATTCGTGGACAGATATATTCCACCCTCTGGGAGGGAAGAGCTTCGGTATTAGTTTGAGCAGCTGGAGTAGGGTCAGATGTCAGTGTTTGACTACGAGGCTAGGTTTTCTGAGTTGTTTCGTCATGCACCCATGATACTTCCTACTGACGCAGAGAGAGTTCAGATATTTTTAGTCGGGTTACACTCAGGCATTAGGGCCAACATGGCACGAGAGGTGGAGATGGGGACTCCTTATCAACTTGTGGTACAGATTGCTCGCAGGATTGAGGGTTATCGGTCGAGGAGCAGAGAGTAGGGGAAGCAGTATAAGAGAGCTAGATTTTCTGGAGATTCCAGAGGTGCTGCAGCCAGGGACAGAGGTCAGTTTGGTAGGGGCCAGCCAAGTAGGCCCCTATATTCAGCACCCCCACCACCTCCTCGAGGTTCTCCCACGAGGCCTCATTTCAACGCTATGCCGGAGAGTTCTTATCACCCACGAGCCATTCAGGGTTCCTCCGGCGGGTATTCTGGTCATCAGGGGTATACCAGTCCTTATTTCAGTACCAAGCGAGAGAGTTCATACCATCCTCCAGCTATTTAAGGTCCTTCAGGGAAGCAAGCTATGGTGCCGAGAGGTTATTATGAGTGCGGGAATCCAGTCCATATTAAGAGGACTTGTCCCAGGCTTCGGGGCAAGGACGTGCAGCAAAGTCATCAGCCTATGATTTCAGCACCGGCAGTTCGGCCACCCAGAGGTGGAGGACAGGTTGGTAGAGGTCGTCCTACAGCTGCAGGCTAGGTAGGGGGAGCCCAGCCAGTTCCTGTTCATTCCGGTAGAGGACAGTCGTCCAGCGCTCCAGCCAGATTCTATGCTATTCCGGACAGATAAGATGCAGTGGCCTCAGAACGTTGTGATCACAGGTATTATTTCAGTTTGTAGTAGAGAACCATCGGTATTATTTGATCCAGGTTCCACTTATTCATATGTATCAGCCTTATTTGCCCATTCCCTAGATGTTCCTCGTGAGTCCTTGGGCACTCTTGTTTATGTGTCCACTCCTGTTGGTGATTCTTTGGTTGTGGACCGGATTTATCGGTCATGTGTGGTTGCATTCTATGGGTTCGAGTGTAGAGCGTACCTCCTGTTGCTCGATATGGTTGATTTTGAGGTTATCCTGGGCATGGATTGGTTGTCTCCCAATCATGTCATTCTAGATTGCCATGCCAAGACTGTTACTCTACCCATGCCCGAGTTGCCGAGATTAGAATGGAGAGGTTCCTCAGTTAGTGCCGCTAGTCGGGTTATTTTCTTCCCGAAGGCTCGACATATGGTCGAGAAGGGTTGTTTGGCTTATCTTGCATATGTGCGGGACACAACCGCCGAGTCTCCGACGATTGATTCACTGCCAGTAGTTCGAGAGTTTGATGATGTATTCCCTTCATACCTTCCAGGCATGCAACCGGATCGTGACATTGATTTTTGCATTGACTTAGCTCCAGGAATCCAGCCCATAGCTATTCCCCCATATCGTATGGATCTGAAGGAATTAAAGGAATTGAAAGAACAACTTGAGGAGTTACTGGTAAGGGGTTTATCAGACCGAGTGTATCTCCGTGGGGTGCTGCAGTGCTATTTGTGAAGAAGAAGGATGGGACTATGCATATGTGTATTGACTACCGCCAGTTGAACAAGGTCACCATAAAGAACAAGTTCCCGTTGCCGCGTATCGATAATTTGTTTGACCAGTTGTAGGGTGCTCAGATGTTTTCTAATATTGACCTGAGATTGGGTACAATCAGTTGACGATTCGGGACAGACGACCTTTCGTACGAGGTATGGACATTATGAGTTCCTGTTGATGTTGTTTGGCTTGACTAATTCCCCATCAGCATTTATGGACTTGATGAACAGAGTGTTCATGCCTTATATTGATTCTTTTATCATTTTCTTCATTGATGACATTCTGATTTACTCACGTAGCTTGGGGGAGCACGAGGAGCATTTGAGGGTTGTGCTCTAGACCTTGCGAGAACAGAAGCTGTATGCTAAGTTCTCCAAGTGCGAGTTTTGGTTGGATTTTGTGGCATTCTTGGGGCATGTGGTATCCAGAAAAGGCATCAAGGTTGATCCTAAGAAGATTGAGGCAGCTTAGAGTTGGCTATGCCCTACTTCATCTACGGAGATTATTGGGTCCAGCAGATTATTATCACCGATTTGTGGAGGGTTTTTCATCCATTACAACTCCTCTGACTAGATTGACCCAAAAGAATGCCCCATTTCGATGGTCCGACGAGTGTGAGGCGAGCTTTCATAAGCTCAAGAAAACATTGACAGTAGCACCAGTTCTAGTGTTTCCTTCCGGTTCTGGGATGTATACGGTTTATTGCGACGCTTCACGCATTGGTTTGGGTTGTGTGCTGATGCAGGAGGGGCGAGTTATTGCATATGCTTCGCGACAGCTGAAGGTTCATGAGAAGAATTACCCTTTGCACGTTCTAGAGTTGGCAGAGATTGTTCATGCTCTTAAGATTTGGAGGCATTACTTGTATGGGGTGCCTTGTGGGGTTTATACAGATCACCACAGTTTGTAGCACCTGTTCAAGCAGAGGGATCTTAACTTGAGGCAACGTAGGTAGCTTGAGTTTCTAAATGATTATGACATCACCATTCTTTATCATTCGGGCAAGGCGAACATGGTAGCGGATGCATTAAGCAGGAAGGCGGAGAGTATGGGTAGTTTGGCTTTCATTTCAGCAGAGGAGAGACCTCTTGCTTTGGACATTTAGTCATTGGCTAATCACCTGGTAAGGTTGGACCTTTCCGAGCCTAGTCGAGTTCTTGCACATGTGGTGGCCCAGTCTTCATTATTAGGGGAAATCAAGACTCGGCAGTATGATGATCCGCACTTGGTGGCTCTCTGAGAGACAGTGGTACAAAGTGGTGCCAAGGAGGTTTCTATTGGCGAGGATGGTGTTCTGAGACTTCAGGGTCGCTTATGTTTCCCCAATGTCCATGGCCTGAGGGACAGGATTCTAGAGGAGGCTCATAGTTCACGGTATTCCATTCATCATGGTGCTACGAGTATGTATCATGACTTGAGGCAGCATTTCTGGTGGAGACGGATGAAGAAAAAGATAGTGGAGTATGTGGCTAGGTTTCTAAATTTCCAGCAGGTTAAATATGAGCACAAGAGGCCAGGAGGCCTACTTCAATAGATGTCTATACCTGAGTGGAAATGGGAGCGCATCACTATAGACTTCGTAGTTGGGTTGCCTCGGACCTTGCGGAAGGTTGATGCAGTTTGGGTCATTGTGGACAGGTTGACCAAGTCGGAACATTTCATTCCAGTAGCTACCACTTACACTTCTTAGAGGTTGGCCCATATCCACATTTCGGGAGATAGTTCAGTTGCACGGTGTGCTGGTGTCCATTATATCAAATCGAGGTCCTGAGTTCACCTTGCACTTCTAGAGAGCCGTACGTAGTGAGTTAGGCACCCGGGTAGAGCTCAGCACAACATTCCACCCTCAGACCGACGGGCAGTTAGAGCCGATAGTTCAGATATTGGAGGACATGCTCAGAGAATGTGTGATTGACTTTGGAGGACAGTGGGACCAGTTCTTGCCTTTTGGCCGAGTTTGCTTATAATAATATTTATCATTCCAACATTGAGATGGCTCCATTTGAGGCCTTGTATGGCCGTCGACGTCGATCTCCCACCGGGTGGTTTCAGCCTGGCGAGGATAAGCTATATGGCACCGATCTGGTGAAGGATGCTTTGGAGAAGGTGAAGTTGATTCAGGAGAGACTTCGCACAGCACAGTCCAGACAAAAGAGTTACGCGTATCAGAAGACGCGTGATGTATCATTTATGAAGGGTGAGAAGGTTCTGTTGAAGGTCTCGCCGATGAAGGGTATGATGATGTTTGGGAAGAAGGGAAAGCTGAGCCCGAGGTTTAAAAGCCCATTCAAGGTGTTGAGACGAGTTGGGGAGGTTGCTTAAGAGCTTGCTTTACCTCCCAGTTTATCAGGGGTTCATCCGGTCTTTCATGTGTCCATGCTCCGGAGGTATCACACCGACTTCTCTCACGTGGTAGATTTCAGTACCATTCAGCTAGATGAGAGGTTGGGTTACGAGGATGAGCCAGTTGCTGTCATTGACAGGCAGGATCGCTAGTTGAGGTCCAAGAAGGTTTCCGCTGTAAAGGTCTACTGGAGGGGCCAACCAATTGAGGAGGCGACTTGGGAGTCCGAGCAAGACATGCGAAGAATATACCCACACTTTTTCAGCACTCCAGGTATGATTCTAGACCCGTTCGAGGATGAACATTTGTTTAAGAGGTAGAGAATATTTTGACCCGACCGGTCATTTTGTGTTCTAGGACCCTGTGCCCCTAAATGAGACTTCCCGTAGTTGCTTTTTCTGATTTATGACTTGTGGGGACGGGTGGTTCGAGGTTTGGCGGAGTTTGGAGTGGTGTAGGAACACTTAGTTCCTAAAGTTTGGCCTTAAAGGCCAAGTTTGAATTCAGTCAACATTTTTAGTAAAGGACCCGGAATCAAGATTTGAGGGTTCTGATGGGGTCGTATGATGATTTCGGACTTAGGCGTGTGTTTGGAACGAGTTTTGGATGACCCGGAGGCGTTTCAATGCCTAATAGTGAATTAAGGTTTCCTTAAGTTCAAACTTGAGGTTTGGAACTTGTTTTTGTGTTATCGAGATCCAAACAAAATTTCGAGACCGAGAATAGTTCCGTTATGTAATTTATGACATGCTTGCAAAATTTGGTTCCATTCCGAGTATTATAGATAGGTTCGGCGTATTATTACGAATTCAAAGACCTTGAAGTTCTTAAGTTTGATCCAATAGGTTTTGGGGTATGATTTTTACATTTAGCGTTGTTTCGGACGTTCCGAACGCTCGAGCGAGTTTGTATTATGATTTAGGACTTGTTGGTATATTTGGACGGAGTCTCGGGCGGGCCCAGATGCCATTCGGGCATCGAGCGAGGCAAAAAGCACCCTTAATACTTGAATTCCTAGGTAGATTAACACATTAAATTAGTGAAAATCATGGGTTTAGAGTAAAACCTAGGTTTTTTGAGAAAAATGGGAAATTATCAAGAAATGTGTTACGGAATCGTACAAAAACAATATAATATTGATCCTTAGGATATGGGTAAGTATTTCCTCAGGAAATTTTCGAAATCCGAGCATGTGGGCCTAGGGGCGTATTTTGGGATTTTGCAATTTAGGTTGCAATAATCATTTAAATAGGGAAATTTCTTACTTTTGAGTATAGATTGATTTATTTTTGCAATATTTGACTAGTTTCGAGTCCTTGGGCGACGAATTTGGAGTTTTGTGAGCGTTCTTGACCCGGAAAGTAGGCTTGACACGAGGTAAGTCTCCTTTCTAACCTCGTAAGAGGGAATTGTCCCTATAGGTGAATATAAATAATTGAATGTCTTTCTTTGTGGGGGCTACGCACGCACGAAGTTCGAGAGTCCGTGTGTAGCTACTATTATGTCGTGTCGGGGAGTTTAGGATTCACAAGCATGCTTTATGTGCCGTAACTATAAGCTTAAATGTTAATTTAGGTTGCCTAATATCATTAAATTATTAAGTGAACATCTAGGAGGTTACGTTCCGAAATTTATATTATTGCAACCTTCTATGTAAGTATATTCTCTACTGACTTTCTTGATTTCCTGTTAATTATGTGTATATATACGGGAACCCGAGTCGCATGTATGATTCGCGAGCGGGGTATCCCTATTATTATGTCAACTGCGTCGCATGTTCGATTTGTGAGCGGTGTAATAGATGCATATATGGTTCGAGCCGTTCGACCCTTCGGCAGTGCACATTTATTTTCGCGTTGTGTCATGCGTACGTTCACGGCATGTTACGTGTTTGTTAGATGTTTGGTTTTCTCTAATTATGTATCTGTTAAATACCATGAGAAATGAAAACTAGGTAAATTGTATGCTAGAAAACTTGACACGTACAAGTAATTGTAAAGGATATTTGATGTTCCCGTCTTCATTATTATTCATGATTGCCATTCCTGCTTAGCTTTACATTTAAAACATATTATTCTAACCCTAGTAAGTGTCACGTCGACCTCACGTCACTTCTTCTTCGAGATTAGGCGGGATACTTACTGGGTACAAATTGTTTATGTACTCATGCTACACTCTGTACTTAATGGTACATGTTCTGAGACGGGTGCATCTGGGTATCAACCTGGGTTCGTCCTTGATACATATACCTGGTCTAGACTCAGGGTGAGCTGCTTCTCTTGGCAACTCCCAGCAACACTTTGGAGCTATTCTCTTTGCCATTTCTGTCTATACTTACTCAGACAGTAGGACAGACTTCTTATTCTTTTGGAATTATTCTATTAGTTGCCTGTAAACTTGTGACACTAGTTCCTGGCACACACTCTAGTAGACTTTGTTTTGGAATGTAAATCGTAAATTACAATTTCATGATTATCTATATTGTATAAAGTTGTCTAAGTTATCTGTTCCTACTTAATGTCACAAAAACTAAGTTAAGCAAGTGCAGAAAATGTTTTTGGTAAACTACATAGAACTCACTAGTATAAAATGGTTGGCTTGCCTGACTGCGGTGTTGGGTGGCATCGCGACCTGGGTTAGGATTTGGGTCGTGACACCCTCGAAGTAATTTGATCCCTTACCCGATCTCTGGTGATGTAAACTGGTTATATGAGTTATATGCTCTAGGTGACCTAACACACCTTAATCTGTTAGGTGGCTACTCTTTCAATTGTATTTCCTTACCCACTCAAAGGGAGTTGTCCCAAAATGTCTCACGAGTTTTCAACCATGAGTTTGAGGCGATATCCTTCAGCCATTCTCATCACTGAGTCGAAAAATCGAGGCTCTGATACCAAATTTTAGGATCCAACAAGGATTTGAACTAAATTCAATAGTAAAGAGCAATTGCAATTAGTGGGACAATTTTCTGGATTTTTTAAAAATGAAAATGGATATCAAATTACAAATCTAAGGACGAAAAATTAAGCTAAGCTGTAACGACCCGGTCGGTCGTTTCGAGAGTTTAGCCCCATTTCCCCCGTTTCTGCTTCATTATATGTGGTTCAGTTTCATTACGTTGTGTTGGATTGGTTGGCTCGGGATCAGAGCGATCTTTGGAGAGAAATGAGACACTTGGTCCTTTATCTTTGTTCAATAGTGGAAAAAGTCAATTGAAAGTTGACTTATTGGTAAACAACCTCGGATTGTGGATTTTATGGTTCAGATAGCTTTGTTAGGTGATTTGGGACTTAGGAGTGTGCTCAAAATGAAGTTTTGATGTCCGGTGTAGAATAAGGCTTGAATCGGCGAAAGTACGTTTTTGGCGTTTTCCGGTCGGCAGCTGAAAATAGGATATAGGGGTCGGAATGGAATTCCAACACTTGGAGCAGGTTCGTATTGTCATTTTGGATATGTGTGCAAATTTCCAAGTCAATCGGATGTATTTTGGTTTGTTTCGGTATCGTTGGCGAAATTTGAAAGTTTCAAGGTTCATAGTCTTGAATTTGATGTAATTTTGGTGTTTTCGCATTGTATATGGTGTTTCGAAGGCTCAATTAAGTTTGAATGATGCTATGGGGTGTGTTGGTATGTTTGGTTGGGGCCCCGAGGGGCTCGGGATTTTTTTAGGATGGTTAACGGAGGAATGGACTTAAGAATTTGCAGCAAATAGCTACTGGTGTGAATCTACTGGTGTGGCCGCACCTGCGGATGGGGATCCGCAGGTGCGACGCCGCAGGTGCGAAGGACCAGGCGCAGGTGCAAAAAGAGGCTAGGCAGGAGGAGTCCGCAGGTGCGAAGAATTGGCCGCACCTGCAAAGCCGCAGGTGCGGAAAAGGGAAAGCCTGTGCGAGAATTGGACTGCAAAGCCGCAGGTGCGCACCTGGGACCACAGGTGCGAGTCCGCAGGTGCGAGGAAAGGTCCGCATGTGCGGATTAGCTGGGCAGAACAGCATAAAAGAATGCCTCCACGAAACTTTGGTTATTCTTCCATTGTTGCATGTGGGTGGAGCTTGGTTTAGAGCTAATTGAAGAAAAAATTCAGGGTTCTTCAGTGGAGGTAAGTTCCCGGACTATATAACTCGTTTCTATGCTATTTTGTTTCGGATTAGGCTTGTAATTTGAAGAATTAAAGCGGCAAAATTGGGTAAATGGAGAGGAAGATTGGGAATTCTTTTGGTGATGCGAGTGGGCAATTGTGGTCCGACTGTGGTTTTCTTGGTATGTGTAGAATCATGGGAGGACGATGTTTCTAGTGATGTAAATTTATTGAATTCCAAGATGTGGGCCTGGGGCTCGGGTTTGGCTGAATTTCGAGAATTGTGTTAAAAATTTATATCTTTCGAATGGGTTTTGTTCCGTTAGCGTGTATTGATGATGTTAATCTGATTTTGGTTAGATTTAGAGCATTTGGGAGCCAATTCGAAGGGCAAGCGCATCGCGGAGTAGATTTTGGGCTGTTTTGAGGTAAGTAACGATTGTAACTCTAAACCTGAGGGTATGACATCCCGATTATTGATATTGTGTTGATAAATGAAGTGACACACACGCTAGGTAACGAGCGTGGGGGCGTGCACCGATAGGTATTGTGACTTGGTCCATCCTGTAGTGACTATTAATCTTTGTATTCGATTTAAAACCTTATGATATCTTGTATTTTAGAAATTAATACTTGTTTATGGCCTGTGAGCCATGTTTGGGGCCTCGTGCCGACCTGTTTAGACCCTCAGGGGTATTTTCCATGATTGGGGCCTTGTGCCGACCTGTTTAGACCCTCAGAGGTACTTTTACACTATTCTTACACTATCCTGATAGAACAATTGTGAACTCAGTCATGTTTTCGACTTGTTGTTATTTTCACTGTTATCACATTACTTTGAAAACTCTGAAAAGTATTTTGGACTGAGTCCCGTGAGTCGAGAAGAATTTCCCAAGTGGATTGTGAGGGTATCTGGGTCAGGACGAGAGCCGATTATGTGAGGATAACTATGGATCGGGTTGCCGCCGCAACAGTATATATGTGTGTTAGGCCAAATGCCGAGTAACTGAGGACAGTTATGAGTATATATGTAATGAGGCCGAGAGCCCGAGTATGTGAGGGCCGTTATGAGTATACATGTAGTGAGGCCGAGGGCAGAGTATATGAGGGCAGTTATTAGTATATATGTGTTAGGCCGAGCAGCGAGTATGTGAGGATAGTTATGGGACGGGTTGCACGCCACATCAATATATATGTTATATATTACATATGGATCGGGCTACACGCCGCAGCAATATATACATTATGTATGGATCGGGCTGCACGCCACAATAATATATATGTATTATATGTGGATGGGGTTGCACGCCGCACCAATAGAGCGCTTGGGCTGAAGGAGCCCTCCATGAGTTTATACACCCCCAGTGAGAGCAGTCGACTATTATATGGATCGGGCTGCACACCGTAACAATATACATTATATATGTATCGCGTGATATATATATATATATATATATATATATATACTCATGGGAGCGGGCTGTACGCCACAACAGTTGATATATGGTACCTGATGAGTGAGAGTGCTGAGTATGAGCATTGACTTACGAGAGTTGAGTCACGAGTGACTGATAGGCCTGCCCGCGAGGCTTTATTGTGAGTGATACTGTACCCGAGGGGCTTATATTTTATGAAACTATTGTTTTTCACTCTTCTTTACACTGAGCCTCTGATGATAAATGTTTTTATACGAGATTTTTAAATGGAAACTGGAGTTTTATGAAATACTCGGAAATGTTAATTCCTGACTTGATTTACTTATTTCCACAGTTACTTATTATACAGATTTTCATGATTTATAAAAGCTCGTCACTACACTCATGTTTTTAGACACTTTGGTTACATACTGAGTTGGTGTACTCACGTTACTCCCTGCACCTTGTGTGCAGATTTAGGTACCGGGGAAGAGCGGTAGTTTAGCTACCCCATTTGGAGCATTGTTTGGAGATTGTGAGGTAGTTGCTCGGCGTTCGCATCACTACGATTTCTCCTTCCTATTCTACCATTTGTACTTTACTTCTCAGACTTGTTGTAGTATAGGATTTGTATTATACTGTACCACTTCTTAGATGCTCATGGCAGTTGACTCCAGGTTTTGGGAAGGTGTATAATTTGTTCATCTCATTGTGCTATTTTTAAATCTGCTAACTTTGGGAAATTATGAAATATATTGATTGTCTGAAATGGTTGGCTAGCCTAGTTCCACGATAGGCACCATCACAGCCAGTTTAGGTTTGGGGTCGTGACAAGTTGGTATCATAGCGCTAGGTTACATAGGACTCAACAGTCATGAGCAGGTTCAGTAGAGTCTTGCAAATCGGTACGGAGATGTCTGTACTTATCTTCGAGAGGCTGCAGAACCCTTAGGAAAATCCCATATTCTTGAATTCTTGTCGTGCGAATCCATTTTATTCAACGAAGAGCGTAACCCTCGAATTCCTTCCATGTATTTCGAACGCGCACGAGAGCGCTCGGTATTAGTCATGCATCAACGTCTTGTTTACTTCCATGGATGAGATGTGATTTTTGCATGTTTGTAATGGGCCAGTCTGGAGGACTTGAGGTCGGATTCATTCTGTGGCTTGAGTGAGCACATGTATTTGGGGACTTATATGTCCGTTGATGTCCTTATTGACGGGACTTTGTGGCTGGATGCCTATATGGTAGTGTGATTTGATGGTTAAATGTGTTCAGACAAAAGGATTTGCTGGAAATTTAGAAAGAACTATTGAGTGTTTGATTTCTATCTCGATTTGGTATATGGTTTCGAGTTGTGAGTGCATTGGAAGTCCTCTCATGTTGTTTAGTTCTGGGGCGAAGCAGATCCTTCTGTTGAGTTATGAGTTCATGGTGATGTCTTTTGGGCTAATCATTGCCCCAATAGAGTTCGTGTATGTGATTAACGGTGTATTGTATCTGTATCAACACTTCTTTGTTTTTGTATTCATTGATGGCATCCTGGCGTATACGCATAGACAGGGGTAGCATATTCCTATGTTTCATCACATTTTGCCCATTTTCTGGATATGCCTCGTGAGCCTTCGTTTACATATGTTCATGTGTCGACTCCGATGGGCGACACTGTTGTTGTGGACCATGTGTATCAGTCGTGTGTGATATCTATTGGCGGTCTGGAGACCCGAGTGGACCTAATGTTACTCAGCATGGTCGATTTTGATGTGATATTGGGCATGGACTGGTTGTCTCCGTGTCATGCCATTCTTGATTGTCACGCTAAGACCGTGACCGCAGCTATGCCAGGTTTTTCGAAGGTTGAGTGGAGAGGTTCTTCTTATTATGTGCCTAGCATGGTGAATTCCTACCTGAAGGCTCTGCGTATAATTGAGAATGGGTGATTATTGTATCTAACTTTTCTGAGGGATGTCAGTGATGAGACTCCTGCTATTTATTCGGTTCCTGTGGATCGTGACTTTCCGGACGTGTTTCCTGCAGACCTGCCAGGCATGCCGCCTGACAGGGACATTTATTTTGGTATTGACCTGGTGCTAGGCACTCAGCCTATTCCTATTCCACCTTATCGTATGGCACCAGCGGAGCTTAAAGAATGAGCGAAGCATCTTCAGGAACTCCTACATAAGGGGGTTCATTCGGCCTAGTGTGTCACCTTGGGGTGCACCAGTGCTGTTTGTAAATAAGGAGGATGGTTCTATGTGTAAGTGTATTGATTATCGGTAGTTGAAAAGGGCTCCAGTGTAGGGTCAGTATTCCTTTCCTTGTATAGATGACTTGTTTGATCAGTTGTAGGGTGTCAGGGTATTTTCCAAATTTGACTTGCGTTCCGGCTAACACCAGTTGAAGATTCAGGGGCCAGACCTTCCGAAGACTACTTTCAGGACTAGATATGGTCATTATGAGTTTTTGGTTATACCATTCGGGCTGACCAATGTCCCAGCAGCCTTTATGCACTTGATGCATCGTGTATTCCGGCCTTAGCTGGATTCTTTCTTCATCGTGTTTATTGACGACATCTTGGTGTATTCCCAATCTCGGGAGGCTCATGAGCAGCATTTGAGAGTTGTGCTTTAGACCTTGAGGGAGAAGAGATTGTATGCAAAATTTTTGAAGTGTTGGTTCTGCCATCATTGTCGGGTTCTTATACCGCATATTGTGATGCCTCGAGGGTAGCCGTTGTTTGTGTTTATATGCAGGAGGATGTAGTGATTGTGTGACAGTTATGATCTTCGGAGGTGTAGAGAGAGATATCAGTTTGAGGCTAAGTCGGCAGGGGTATCTCCTGCGGGTTGTTCTGGGGTGTGTGATCCTTATGTTGTTCGGTAGTAAGTTCTCTTCTACCAGTAAATGATATATGTTGTAATTGAGTTTAGAACGCTTGTGGAATTTGGCATGACTATTTCAATGGTTAATGCGAGATTTGCAGATGCCTTGAGCTGTTAGGCGGGTTGTGTTATTATGGGCATTGTGAGTTATTGTTTGTCTTGATCGTTGGCTTTGAGCCAAGTGGGGGGAGTCTGTTAATGATAAGTTGATTGCACGATTATGTGCTGTATTGGTTTCAGTTCGAGGTACATTGGTGGATCAGTTATGACGTGCAGAGGTGGAGTCTGGGAATGACTCGAATAATGGAAATTCTTCGATGCAGGTTGTAATGTACTCTATTGGGTAAATGGGTTCTATTGAATGACTGAGTATTGAGGATGTGCTATGTATTCGAGCGGTGGAATTGAGATCAGATATAGTAATTGCGCTTCATGGACTTCGAGACTGAGAGTTCTCATAAACAGGTTATTTTGTGGTAGTGAACTGTGACGATGCGAGCAAAGCTAGTCGTATGTTAGTATGTACCATGATTCAGTCATTGTGAACTTTTCGGTAACTTATCTATCTGTTGTGGGTGATCAGAGTTGATTCAGGGTTATTGGTAGGCCCGTATGAGTGTGTATTCTACACCGAGTCGGAATTGTTGACTCCGAATTTCTATTTTTGAGGAATGTACCATTTGATTGTGATTGAGTTTATTCGTGTTCTAGGGTGATCTACGAGCTACCCTTCCGTGTTGCGAGGCATGGTGATTGTTAGTTATATGCTCTTACGGTACAGGTTTATTTGGGCTTTATAGCGGGATCTGAGTAAGGTAAGTATTTGGGTATTGCGAGATTGAGGCATATTGATTATGCACTTTCTGATTCGTATGGCATGGTATCGTCGGGTTTCCCCGTGGTTATGGCAATGCACTGTGAGTACTTGATGTCGAATTTAGAATGATTATTGATTTTATGCTAGGTGGCTTGTAGTATTTCATGTGGACCAACGGTTGGATGAGATCGCGCAGTGTAGCGGAGATTATGTAGGGGTATGACCTTTGGTATTGGATTCGTGTGTATTGGTTTTTGCGATATGTGCCAGGCTTTTAACATGATGTTGTGATGGTAATTGTTAATGACGGGATAATCCTCCCGTGTGAATCTTTCATATAATCTGATTACTTTGAGATGTTGCTATTGAGTGCACGAGTTGCACAGGTTATGGCTTCGAATTTTATCGATGGGTCATGTCATCAGAGTGGTCGGGTTGGATGAGAAGAGGTCATTGGATCTAGAATGAGTATTGTCAGAAGTTTCTACAACATAGTTGGAAGGATAAATATCGGGAGTAGGCTTAGAAAATCTGCTATATTTCCTGTTTGGGAAGGGGGGCTTCATCTTTGACTGATCGGACGAATGGTTGTTAGTTTCTAGGTGTTTCTTTCATCATCAGTAGTATATGAAATTGTTAGAGCAAGGAAATTCTTGATAAGAGGTTATGTATCGGTATTGAGTTGTTCTGAGCAACTATTGTGGTTAAGAGTTATCGTTCTAAGTGTTTGAGTCATGCAATGTATTATGTGATTTCATCTGGGGTGCGTATATGGCTTGATCCAGCATGTTCAGACCTGTTCAGTTTATAGTTGTGGAATTATGATCTTGTATATTACTTCAGAAGTGGAGATTTGGTTCTAGGGTTTATGGGTCATATTGGATTTCGAAAGTTCAACTGTGTTGTGTTATTGGACCTATATAGGATAGGGTGACGTGGGATAACCCCCGGGTATGTGCATGGCGAGGTTACGTGGCAGTTCGATGGTGCTGGAGAACAACCCTTGGAACGTTCGAGGACTAATGTATGTTTAAGTGGGGGAGGATGTAACGACCCGGTCGATCGTTCCGAGAGTTTAGCCTTGTTTTCCCCGTTTCTGATTCATTATATGTGGTTCAGCTTCATTACATTGTGTTGGATTGGTTTTCTCGGGATGAGAGCGATCTTTGGAGAGAAATGAGACACTTGGTCTCTTATGTTGGTTAAATAGTGGAAAAATTCAACCGAAAGTTAACTTATTGGTAAACGACCTCGGATTACGTATTTTATGGTTCTGATAGCTTCGTTAGGTGATTTGGGACTTAGGAGTGTGTTCGGAATGAAGCTTTGATGTCCGGTGTAGAATTAAGCTTGAATTGGCGGAAGTTAGTTTTTGGCGATTTCCGGTCGGCAGTGGAAAATAGGCTATAAGGGTCGAAATGGAATTCTGACAAAGGAGCAGGTTTGTAATGTCATTTTGGATGTGTGTGAAAATTTTCAGGCCAATCGAATGTGTTTTGGTTGGTTTCGGCATAGTTGGCGAAATTTGGAAGTTTCAAAGTTCATAGGCTTGAATTTGATGTAATTTTTGTGTTTTCGTGTTGTATTTGGTATTTTGAAGGCTCGACTAAGTTTGAATGATGCTATGGGGTGTGTTGGTATGTTTGGTTGGGGCCCCGAGGGGCTCGGTATTTGTTTAGGATGGTTAACGGAAGATTGGACTTAAGAATTTGCAACAAATAGCTGCTGGTGTGAATCTACTAGTGTGGCCACACATGCGGATAGGGAGCCGCAGGTGCGACGCCGCAAGTGCAACGCCATAGGTGCGAAGGACCAGACGCAGGTGCGAAAAGAGGCTAGGCAGGAGGAGTCCGCATGTGCGAAGAATTAGCCGCACCTGCGAAGCCGCATGTGCGGAAAAGGGACCGCATGTGCGAGAATTGGACTGTTAGTAGGTTTTTGCAGGTGCGCACCTGGGACCGCCGGTGCGGGTCCACAGGTGCGAGGAAAGGTCCGCAGGTGCGGATTAACTGGGCATAAAAGTATAAAAGAATGCCTCCGTGTAATTTTGGTTATTCTTCCATTGTTGCATGCGGGTGGAGCTTGGTTGAGAGCTAATTGAAGAAAGAATTCGAGGTTCTTTAGTGGAGATAGTTCCCGGACTATATAAGCCGTTTCTATGCTATTTTGTTTTGGATTAGGCTTGTAATTTGAAGAATTAAAGTAGAAAAAGTGGGGAAATGGGGAGGAAGTTTGGGAACTTTTGGTTATGTGAGTGGGCAATTGTTGTCCGATTGTAGTGTTCTTGGTATGTGTAGACTCATAGGAGGACGAGGTTTGTAGTGATATAAATTTTATTGAATTCCGAGACGTAGGCCCGGGGCTCGGGTTTTTCTGAATTTCGAGAATTGTGTTAAAAATTTACATCTTTCGATTAGGTTTTGTACCGTTAGCGTGTATTGATGATGTTAAATTGATTTTTGTTAGATTCGGATCATTTGGGAGCCAATTTGAGGGGCAAGCGCATCATGGACTAGCTTTTGGGTTGTTTTGAGGTAAGTAACGATTGTAACTCTAAACCTGAGGGTACGACACCCCGATTATTGATATTATGTTGATAAATGAGGTGACACACACGCTAGTGACGAGCGTGGGGGCGTGCATCGATGGGGATTGTGAGTTGGTCCGTCCCTTAGCGACTATTAAGCCGCATATTCGATTTGAAACCTTATGATATCCTGTATTTTATAAATTTATACTTGTTTATGGGATGTGAGCCATGTTTGGTGCTTCGTGCCAACCTTTTTAGACCCTCATGGGTATTTTCCATGATTGGGGCCTTGTGCCGACTTGTTTAGATTCTCATAGGTACTTTTACACTATTATTACACTATCCTGATAGAACAATTGTGAACTCAGTCATGTTTTCGACTTCTTGTTATTTTCACTATTATCACACTGCTTTGAAATCTCTGAAAAGTATTTTGGGCTGAGTCCCGTGAGTCGAGAGGAATTTCCCAAGTGTCTTGTGTGGGTGACTGAGTTAGGCCGAGAGCCGAGTATGTGAGGATAGATATGGATCAGGCTGTTTGCCGCAACAATATATATGTGTGTTACGCCAAGTGCCGAGTATGTGAAGACAGTTATGAGTATATATGTAATGAGGCCGAGAGCCGAGTATATGAGAGCAGTTATGAGTATGTATGTAATGAGGCCGATGGTCGAGTATATGAGGGTAGTCATTATTATATATGTGTTCGGACGAGCGCCGAGTATGTGAGGATTGTTATGGGACAGGCTGCACGCCGCAGCAATATATAGGTTATATATTACATATGGATCGGGTTGCACGCCGCAGCAATATATATATTATGTATGGACCGGGTTGCACGCCGCAGCAATATATATGTATTATATGTGGATCGGGCTGCACACCGCAGCAGTATATATTATATGTAGATCGGGTTTCACGCCGCAGCAATATATATATATATATATATATATATATATATATATACGGGCTGAACGCCGTAGAAATAGAGCGCTTCGACTGAAGGAGCCCCTCTAGGAGTATGTACACACCTAGTGAGTGTAGTTGACTCTTATATGGATCGGGTTGCACGCCGAAGAAATATACATTATATATGGATCGGGCTGCGCGCCGCAATAATATATATATATATATATATATATATATATATATATATATATATATATATATATATATATATATATATATATATATATATATATACACATGGGAGCGGGTTGTACACCATAGCAGTTGATATATGGTACATGATGAGTAAAAGTGTTGAGTGTGAGTATTGACTTATGAGAGTAGAGTCACGAGTGACTGAGAGGCTTGCCCACGAGGCTTTATTGTGAGTGATATTGTGCCCGAGGGGCTTATATTTTATGAAACTACTGTTTTCACTCTTCTTTACACTGAGCCTCTGATGATAAATGTTTTTATACGAGATTTTTAAATGGAAACTGGGGTTTTATGAAATACTAGGAAATGTAAATTCCTGACTTGATTTACTTATTTCCACAATCACTTATTATACGGATTTTCATGATTTATAAATGCTCGTCACTACACTCATATTTTTAGATACTTTGGTTACTTACTGAGTTGGCGTACTCACGTTATTCCCTGCACCCTGTGTGCAGATTCAGGTGCCGAGGAAGAGCGATAGTTGAGCTACCCTATTTGGAGCATTGTTCGGAGATTGTGAGATAGCTGCTCGGCGTCCGCAACACTACTCTTTCATCTTCCTATTCTATCATTTGTACTTTACTTCTCAGACTTGTTGTAGTAGAGGATTTGTATTAGACTATGTCACTTCTTAGATGCTCATGACAGTTGACTCCAGGTTTTGGGAAGGTGTATAATTTGTTCATCTCATTCTGCTATTTTTAAATCAGCTGACTTTGGGAAATTAAGAAATATATTGATAGTCTGAAATGGTTGGCTAGCCTAGTTCCATAATAGGCGTCATCACAGCCAGTTTAGGTTTGGGATCGTGACATAAGCTAACTAACCGGAAGCTCGATTCCGTAGCTTGATGATCTGCAGAAATTAAAGAAGAAGAAGAAGAAGAAGAAGTTAGAATCTAAGGGAGAGGGAGAAGAAGAAGATAAAGAGTGAGAGAATAGAGTGGAAGGGAGTGAGACCTGGAATCTGTTATGCCCTTCTGTCTCTCTTCTCTGGTTTATAACAACCACTTGCTGACTTGGCTTAATCTCGTCCCTTGCTTCTCATTAACGGAAAGTCAATCGCAGCTATTAATTTTTAAAAGTTAGTTACTCCTTGTGGCATCAGCTCGAGTTCAAACCCAGCTAACAACACCTCGTCACTCCTATTCTGCTGCAGCTTAGATCATTACAACTATGTTCGGGCTTGATCCCCTTAAGAGATTGTTTTGGGATAAGTACGCAGCCTGTGAGGAAAAAAGAGATCAGGTCCAGCCCTTTGTAATAAAAAAAATAATTTTGTGTTTATATGCTCTTTAGTATATTGAACAATATGTACAAAACGGAAGCTTTTTGCATGTAGTTTTTGCTAACAGAGAGTACATTCTCATTTCAAACATATCTTGCAGATTTATATATATGTTGTATTCTTCTTTCTTAGATCATGATATATAGAATCAATCCGTTCACTAAAAAGAGAGGCTCTTTTAATTTTCAAGTACATTTTTGCTAATAATAACGACATTTTGTTTCTACCCAAGAAAATTCTTCTCCCACCACACCTGTTATTACAAACTCAAGTTGCAGAGAAAGTTAACAATCGTAGTAGAGAGCACAATTTGATTATAGCAAAAAATATTAAAGAAATAATGACGTAGGTGAAATCTCAGCACCTCTGTTTAAGTAGGTAAGAGGATAAAATTTTATGGGTCTTCAAAAGGACCAAGAAGTTTGAGGCGGACCCATGATTTGGAGTTTATGGGTTCTAAATTTGTCACAGAAACCATAACTCATTTACTTACTGGGTTTGCAATTAGATATTTATACATATTTAATGAATTTCTTACTACAAAAACAGAATCTAAGCAAAAGCTACAGTGCTTAGAAAAAATTGAAACCGAAGAAAACGAATCGTATAGTTACCAATTAACTAAATCTTTTCTTATTTTTCATTATTAATGGTCCACTATTCAGTATTACTTTGTTGCTAATATGACGTTTCGTCAATTTCACTACTCTCCTTTTAATATAACGTGTATGCATTTTCTTAGTCCTTTTAATGTATTTTCTTACTCCTTTTTTTTGGAAGTAAAAGATTTTATTTACGAAGTACAAGTATTTACAATCTAACAAAGTGAACCAAGCTTTCTACCATAGCTCCTGCCAGACATGAAGCCCCACCTGGGAGTTACCTAGCTTTTCTACAATCCCTCTCCTGCTTCTTTTGTCTTCTAAACTACATCAAGATACCAATTAAGTGTATTCATGGTTCTATCTAACCTAGGGCATATCTTGGCCATAACCTGTATTTCTTGAATGATTAGTGGAAGGAAAGAATTAGCAGATCTCTTCTTCTACTAGAAATAACATTGTTCCTCTCTTGCCAAATATGTTAAACTGTTGCTGGTAATGACATTCTGTATATTGATGCCCCTCCACTTTTACCTTTGTCCACCTTTTCTATCCACTTCAGCTCTTCCTGCTAATCTCCTTTTGTTCTCTGAATGCCTTGCCAGTTTAGACAGATTGAGCATGTTTTTTCTCCAATAATCCCCCATCTTGTTAGCCTTTTTTTTGCAGCTAAACTATCTTGTATTGCCAGTCGTAGTATGAAAATCCACTTTGGTAGTCCTTGATTATTACACACTAGTTTCCTCCATGGAACCTTCTGAAACTCCCGTTGCATGCCTTTGTATATGTGTCTTATCCAACAACCTCAAAGTAGTTTCTTTCCTTGAATATCTTTTGGATGGCCCATGACACACATTTTGGCTCTGTATTCCATATAGTGTTCCCCTTTATGTAGTATGCATAAATCCATTGGACCCAAAACTTTTTCATTTATGTACAAATATTCCATAAGATCTTGCAAATAGCTGCTTTATTCCACCACTCCACGTTGATGAAGCTTAGTCCACATCCTACCTTTGGAGCACATAGTTTATCCCAGGCAATGCCTTTTTGGTAGGTTTAGCAGCTCCTGGCCATAAGAATATCCTGCATATTTTTTCTATGAAATGAATGATTTTCTTTGGAAAAAAGAAATCTAAGCCCAGAATGTTTGAATTGCAACTAGAACACTCTTAATTGGCATTACTCTTCCGGCATATTACAAAAATTTTATTGTCCAACATTGGATCCTTCTTAACATTCTATCAATTAGAGGTTCACATGGATAGTTGATAATCTCTTGGTGCTCAATGGGACACCTAGGTATCTAAAAGGTAGTTCTCCTTTAGTGTACACTAGCATGACACAATATGATGTTGAGTCATGTTGTTCATTCCACTAAAGTAAATACAGCTTTTGTTAGGATTTGCAATTAGTCCTAAGCTTCAGAAAATACTTGAAAATGTTGATGGGGTATCTTGATTGATTGTATGTCCTCTCTACAGAAAATAATTAGATCATAAGCAAATCCCAAGTGCACTTAGTTGACTTCGGCACATTTTTGGTGAAATTTGAACTTCTTGTTATCCTTCAATAATTTTAGTACTCTGCTAAGGTACTTCATGGCCATCACAAATAAAATTGGATATAGGGGAAGCCATTTCCTTGCCTCAAATGATTTAGTTGGCTTCCCATTAATTATTACAGAGTAGACAACTATACTGATACATGCCACTATCCCCTTCACAAATATTTCAGGGGATCCTAACAGCTTCATCACTTGTTCAATGTATACCCATTTCACAGAATCATAGGCTTTCTACATATCTATTTTGAGCATGCATCTTGGGGATATGTTCTTCCTCCCATAGTCTTTTACCAATTCAAGGCTTATAATGATGTTATTAGTGATCATTCTGCCTGGTACAAAGGGTGTTTAGCAATTATCTATTAGGTCTGTCATAACTTCATGTAATCTTGCTGCTAGGATTTTTGATATTATCTTGTATAGCATTGTGCGGCAGAAAATAGGCCTGGTTTTCTTGATGTTAGTTGAGTTCTTGACTTTTGGGATCAGAGTAATAGTGGTACAGTTGATGGATTTGCACATTTCAGCACTTCCATTACTGCTGCAACAACCTCATCACCCAATATGTGACATGCTTGCTTGAAGAAGAAGGAGTTATAACCATCACATCCTAGTGATTTATTACCATCAATATCTAGTATAGCTCTCTTTACTTCCTCTCTAGTAATTGGCTTTCTTAGTTGTAGTTATTGCTGTCTGGTTAAAGTATAGCCTTTCTGCATGATCTCTGGGATAACTACTTGCATTTGTGAAGCGGCTGTACCAAGTAGTTCTTTGTAGAAATTCAGTATTTATTCCTTTAATAATATATAGATTACTGATATGAGCAATTTTATTTATATATTGAAATTATATTTTTTACTTAAATTTTATTTATTTATTTAAAGTACTAAAAGTACTATTCATTATATAGTGTGTGACAACATAAATTAGAAAAGAAAAAAAAGTATCATCATATCAAGAAAAACAAATGGTTGAGGGTTATGATTTAATAAAATAAGACTTTAAACTTGATTAAAGGAAAAAACTATCTATTTGTCACCATAAGTTATAGATTAGAAAAATGACATAATTTTTGTTTTTAGTTTTTTTGTTTGGCACGGTAGAATGATTTTATCACCAAACGTCTCCCACTCACATTCCTACAATGAATACTTAAATGAATTTTTAACTTTATCTTGTTAATCTTCCGATATGCTTTGATACTTGAACCAATTTGTTTATTGTTACATAACTAAATGAGAGAAAATTTCAATTGGTACATTCAACCATGTCCTTCAACGGTGAAAAATAGACCGAAAGTATAAAGGCTTGACTGGGAAAACGTTTGCGAGCTAGAGTTGCCACAACTTATGGATATACCAATGAGAGGGCCACAGCAGAGAGAAAAGTTGAGGTAACGAGCGTTCTGCCAGTCAAGAGGGCAACAGGAGCTGCGAGCAAGTCTTGGTAAGCCAACAACCCAGTGAACCAGGCAGGGCACCTGTAGAAAGGGGGCACACTGCGAAGGGACGAGAAATTAGCCCGGCTCCGCTTACTTAAAAGAAAGGACCACTATGGGACGTTATGAAGAGGAGTAGGAGCCAACTTTAGGGGTTTAATCTATATGACAATGATGTATACTTGATAAAAGTTTTGGCGCCACCAAAATCCTAAAAAAAAAAAACTGTTTCGCAAGAGTCAATGTAGTCCCTTTTGAATAGGAGGGGAAACAAAAAGAGTGCTCTCCTATGTCTCTAATGTCTTTTTATCCTTTGTTTGGAGTTCCCTAGCAAACAAAAGTATTTATATCACATGTTTCATGTCAAAATGGTAAAGCAACATGGTATTCACAACATATTTCATTTGGTATGTTGTTCTTAAAGGAATTCTAGTGATGTGTTGTTTTTAAAGTAATACCAGATATATGCAAAATACAATTATAGAATGCGACTTAATAATAAATCATAATGGAAAGAATATACGAAAGTCCTCGATAATAATACATGGCATAAGTTGCATATCCACAATTGCAATTTAATTATAAGACACATTTGGCAGTTGCGATTTGGTAAATGCGATTTTTCATTGCAATTGTGACTTACAAGACACAATTGGTAAATTATAATTTGCATTTCAAATGCTATTTATGAGTTTCCGATTCCTGAGTCACTTGTGCTTTATGAGTCGCAACTTAATCATGATTTTAATTTTTCGGTGTTGCATTGGGATTAAGACTTGCTCTATGTTTAACCCTAGAAATTGAAACTAAACTGTCATCCTTTATCCCACTGGGAGCTCAAACTTTGGAAACTTTACAAGTTTAGTTTGTCGGCCCTAAAATAAAAACCTAGCTTGTAACACAAGAAACACGTAATCATATGTAGATAGGGAAAATGAAAACCAAGAAATTCATACTAATATATAACTTATAAGTAAAGAAATATCAGAAAGTTACCAAAACAATCAATTACTATTGAGAGCAAGAAAAATATTGATTCAATGGTGGCGATTACCGGTCATCCAATAATATGGACGAGAGGCAAAACCATCGGAAGAGGCAGTTTTGGTATTGTCGCTTCAGCAACAACAACAAACTTCTCCATTGATATTCCGTCGACAATCGTAGTAAAATCTACCTTATTTTCGTGTTCAAAGTTGTTACAGAAAGAGAGAGAATTACTGCACGAGTTTCAAGGTTGTGATCATGCCATTCGATGTTTCGAAGCTAATGTTACTGAAGAAGTGTTAGAATAAGAGAATGAAGATGTAATTGAGAGAATTTTCTGTGTATTTGATGATGATGAAAATGTACAGAACTTGTCCTATATATACATTTCACGACCCAAATTCCCAACCTTAGGGATCGTGATGGCGCCTATCGCGAAATCAGGCAAGCCACACATTTCATTTATTAAAAGTTATTTTCAGGAAAGTCACCACATTACAACAAGAGTCACGCTTTTATAAAGCATCTAAGATTTGGACATCATTAATAACATGAATAAAAGAACCCCGATCCCAGATCTAGTGTCACTGAGTTATGAGCTGCTACAATGTAAGAATGTCAAAATACAAACTGAACAACATAGCCTGAAATAATAAAAGTGCAACAGGAAGATAGAGAAGGAGAAGGTGAGGCTGCAAATGCCGACTGCTACCTCGACGACTCCGAAAGAAACTCTGACAGCCGCTCAGCAACCACTACCGGGTCCCGATATACCTGGATCTGCACACGAGGTGCATGGGGTAATGTGAGTACACCAAATCAAAAATAACAAACCCAAAATATGGGCTGAGATGTAGTGACGGACTAAATCTCAATAATTAAATCATCAGCGGACAAAATTTAGACTTGTTCACAGTTTATCAGAAAATAACAACAGAGTATGCTAGATATACCTCAATATGCTCTGCCTGTCAACATGTCACTGTGTGAAAATGTACATAGTGTTCAAAACTCTCCCACAGAAGTCCACTCAGTACTATATATGGCTCTCAGGCCCAGGGAAGCTCCATCCCGGAATATGCATAAACACCGGTGACCGTAGTCACTCTGTACTGAGGAAAAGGCCAGTCCAGCCCCACGGAGAAGATCCATCTCTGGAATACAACACTCGGACAAAATTCATGTCCATGGACGATCCATCCCTCATAACATCAGCTTCGGACAAGATCCATATCTAGGGAAGATCCATCCCTCACATAACATCCGGTTCGGACAAGATCCATGTACAGGGAAGATCCATCCCTCACATAACATCAACTTTGGACAAGATCCATGCCTAGGGAAATCCATCCCTCATCATCGTTGCGCTCACTGGGGGTGTAAAGACTCCGGAGGGGACCTAGTGGACCAAGCTCTATATCAAGCCAATGAAGGTATGATTTAAGTATTGCTGCGGTGTGTAGTCAGATCTCATAACTGTCTCAATAACAGGCTCTCGGCCTCACTTAGTCATTACTCTCCAGTCTCACTCACATGGATCACAGATGCATAAATCAGCCTGAAACAATGATAAGTATGCATAAAATTAACAATACTGAGACTGAGGTATGAAATGATATGCTATAACAGGATTGAGTATATGGAATCAAATAAATCACAAAATGAGACACTAATATACGACCACTCGGGTCTCAGCATTTTTGGCGTGAAGCCTAGCATTTATACTTAACATGATTTCTAATATGTTCACAATTACCACACTAATAGAAGTGCGGATATCGATCAGTAATAGCTACTAGACAACGCCATGGGATGAGCCAGGCCACAAATAGTCGGTGCACATCCGCACGCCCATCACTTGGCATGTTTGTCACCCCAATTATAGTCATAAATCATTTAGCTCGGGATTTCGAACCCTCATAACCAAGTTTGGAAATGTTATTTACCTCAATCAAGCCAAAACTCTACTCTGCAATGCCCTTGCTTCTCGACTCGGCCCCGAATCGCCCCGAATCTAACCAAAATCAACACTATATCATTAGTATATGCTAAACAAGCGAAGCCCACATTAAAATTATCAAATTACTTGATAAATCCCGAATTCGACAAGATCCGGCCCCCGGACCCACGTCTCGGAACTCGACACAAATCAAAAAACTAGAACCCTTACACTCCCACGAGTCCATACATACCAAAAACATCAAAATCCGACTGCAAATGACCCCTCAAATCCTTAAATAAAAGTCTCAAGTTTCTAAGCCCTAACCCCTCAATTACACCATTAAGTCCCACAAATTTCATGGTTAATCAGTCAAATATCAACATAGAATCGAGTATTAGGTTCAAAAACGTTACCTCAATGAGTTCCCCTTGAATCCCTATTCAAAATCTCTCAAAAAGCTCCAAACCCGTCTTAAAAAATGGTGAAGTGTGAGAAAATTCGCGAAGGCTGGAATTTATATACTCTGCCCAGGGGTTCTGCACCTGCATCCCATTTCATGTGCCTGCGGGACCGCATCTGCGGTCAAGGCACCACACCTGCGACTTTCACTTACTCCCAAAATTCTGCACCTGCGCCCCAGGCCTCGCACCTGCGAGCCCGCAGTTGCGGTCAAGCACTCAGCTTCTGCGACCTTCTCCGCTTCTGTGATCGCCTCCTGCTCCTGCGACTATCGCACCTGCGGTCCCAAATTTGCTGGTGCAGACACACCAGTAAACTGGCACCAGTAGCAGCTTTGCTGCATTTTTTTTCCAAGTCTAAATCTCTGTTAACCATCCAAAATAAAATCCCGAGCCCCTCGGAGCCTCAACTAAAAGCACTAAAAAGTCATATATCAATATACCAACCTAGTCAAACCCTCGGAACACTCAAAATATCATCAAAACACCAAATGAAATCAAAATTCAAGCCTAAGGATTTCTAAACTTCCGAAACTCGCCAACGATACCGAAACCATCCAAAACACATCTGATTGACCTGAAAATTTGCACACATATCCAAAATGATATTACAAACTTCTCCAACTTTCAAAATTCCATTCCGAACCCGATAGCCTATTTTCCCCTGCCGACCAAAAATTGCCAAAAACTAACTTTTGCCAATTCAAGCCTAATTCTACACCGGACATCAAAAATTCATTCCGAACACACTCCTAGGTCCCAAATCCTCTAATGAAGCTATCTGAGCTATAGAATCTACATTCCGAAGTCGTTTACCTATAAGTCAACTCCCAGTTGACTTTTCCAACTATAAAGTCAATCCAAGAGACTAAGTGTCTCATTTCTCACTACGACCACTCTGAACCCGAACCAACCAGCCCAAGACATCATAATTAAGTTAATTAATGCATGAGAAATCTGAAATAATGAAAATGGAGCTAATCTCACGAAACGACCGACCGGGTCGTTACAATACAAAATAAAAAGAATCTTTCCATAACTATCTTTGCCACTTGTCCTATGACTATTAACTATTCTATAACAAATCTATTGGATAGGAACAAAAAGGATAATCTATTTAGAAATAAAAATCTGCACATATAGTCTTGTATTCTTCTATAACAGGCCCAAGAGGCTTCAGACGAATTTGTACCCAATGAAGGATAAATCAAAAAATAGCAGCACAAGCACCTTGAGCCCAAAACACCTTTAGCCCAAATATGAAGAGAGACCAAATCCAAATATCTTATACATGTGTTCTATTTGGACAGAACACATTCACCTTGTTTGTATCAGTCCGCTTCTTCATGATTACAACTTCTTCTTCTTTCCAATTCTTCATGGAATCACCATTAAGTTCTTAAATTTTTGAAGCTGTGATTATAACCCCCCCCCCCCCACGTTGGAGGGGAGTGAAACAATCCCCAACTTGCCTAAAATATTTTTTTGGATCAGACCAGAAAGAGGTTTTATGAAAACGTCGGAAATCTGAAAAAATGAGGGAACAAATGATAAAAAGATGGGATCAACAAGCTATTGCTAGCGGACAAAGTGACAGTCAAGGTCGACATTCTTGGTGCATTCATGAAAGATGGGGTTTTTGGCTATGTGGATTCCGGACTGACTGTCGGAGTGAATAGGCATAGGATGAGAAGGAGGAAGGGAAAGGTCATCGAGAAAATGGAGAAGCCATGTGAGTTCTGCGACGACTCGGCAGAGGAAAGAGATACCAAAGATTGCTTCTTGGACTTCCAAGAAATGGGAGAAGAAATAAGGTAAATGTAATAGACGCTGATAGATCGTCGAGTGTATGGACATCGACCCCAATTAGAGTCAAAAAAGGCAACAAGCTTCAAGGAGGGATTAGATGATAGAAAAAGCCCTAAACCAGAGTCCAAAAGAAGGTAACCTAAACAGCATAAAGCAGCATCAAAATAAGGACGACGAGGTGATTGCATGAATTAACTGAGGTGTTGTACATCAAATGACAAATCAGGACCGGTATGCGTTAGATAATTGAGTTTGCCAAAAAGTTTGCGATAGATGAAAGGATCCGACAGAAGGTCACCTCCATTCATACGCAAATGACAACAAGGATCAAGAGGAGAGGAAACTGGTTTGGAGTCCAAGCAGCCAAATTCAGAAAGAAGATCTAAAGTAAATTTCCATTGAGTTAATACGATTCCCTATTTTTCCCTGATGATTTCAATACCCAAAAAATAATGTGCTTGACCTAATTCCTTGATTTTGAATTCATATTCAAGAAACACCTTAAGAGAATGAATTTTTGTAGGGTCATCTCTTGTTAATAGAATATTATCGACATAGACAGCAATGATGGTAGTTTAGCATGTTGATTTCTTGAAAAAGAGTGAGTAATCGTTGAGTGAATGAGAATAACCTTTGAAATTTAGAGCAGCAGTAAGCCTGACATACCACTTCCTAGAGGCTTGGAGCAAACCATAGAGAGATTTGCGCAATTTGCAAACATTAGCGGGGGTGGGAGGGGTAAGGCCAGCTAGAAATTTCATGTATACCTCCTCTTGTAAATCACCATGGAGGAAAGCATTGTTGACGTCTAACTTGTAAACGCCCCATTATTTCTTGACTGCCACTGTCAATAAACATCTGATGGTGGTCATCTTAACAACTGGGGAGTAGGTTTCATTGAAGTCAACTCCTTCCCTTTGTATGTCACCCCTGATGACTAACCGAGGTTTAAACCTTTCTACTAAACCATCTTGCTTGTATTTCACCTTGTAGACCCACTTACTAGGCAATGCTTTCCTGTCTGTAGGTAGTTTAACAACCTCCCAAGTTTTGTTTGCCTCTAAAGCTGCAAGCTCTTTGTTCATGGCTTCCTGCCAAGCTAGATGAAGGGAAGCTTGGGAAAAGGAGGTAGGTTTAGAAATATTGGAAGTGGTGTTTAGGATGTTTTGGTTGGTGGAAGAAAGGGCATAAAAAGATAATATAGAAGGGGAAATAAGAGAAGAAAAATCGTTGGTAGTGAGATTGGTTAAAACAACTGAATTGCAAATGTAATCATCCAAATAAGAGGGTAAGTGATGTTCTCTGGTGGATCTTCTGAGAGTAGGTGGAGAAGGTATAGTGGTAGGAAATAATGATGAAGTAGATGGAGCAGAAGGGATTAGGGAGGATGGTGATTTAGGGGTTGAAGCAGGTGAAATAGAAAGGGGAGAAGAAAAGTGTAAGGTAGTGTTGAAGAAAAGCATAAAAAACCAAAAGCTCTTAATGTATCATAGTTAGGAGGTTGGGCAAATAAGACTTCATAAGGAGTCTTTATCTTTAGAACCTTAGAGGGAAATCTGTTAATTAAAAAGGTTGTTGTCAACAAGCAGTCCCCCCAAAACTTGACTGGAAGGTTAGATTGAAAGAGTAATGCTAGAGAGGTTTCAAGTAAATGTCTATGCTTCTTCTCAACAACCCCATTTTGTTGGGGAGACGAAACACAAGTTGTTTGATGAAGAATACCTTGGGAAGCAAGAAATTGTGTGGTACTGGGACTAGATCCCAACTTAAGGGCGTTATCTGATCTTATAACCTTAACTTTGGTGTGAAACTGTCTCTCGATCATGACTAAGAACTGTTTGAGCATTGTGAAAGCATTAGATTTTGTTTTAAGAAGAAATGTCCATGTCCCTCTACTATAGTAAGAAAGTATTTGTAGCCATCATAAGTGCTTTCTTTGTAAGGTCCCCAAGTGTCGACATGAATAAGATAAAAAATGTGTTTAGTTGTTATAGAACTAGAAGGGAAAGGTAATTTGACTTGCCTAGCTTTAGCACAAATATCACAAGGCTGAAAATTAGAAGGAGAAGAAGAGTAAGAAATAGAAGAAATGCATTTCATATTAGAAAAAGGCATATGTCCCAGTCTATTATGCCATAAACTTACATATTTAGAAATAGAAGCTAAACATGTGCTAGAATTGGAAACTGTTCTACTAGACTTTTGACTATAAACAAAATGGCTAAAAACCTTGATTAAATTAGACATAACTACTGTAGGCTTGAGAAACTTGGCTTGACCAACTTGTCTTTAATGGACTGAATTGAAGACATAGATCCCTCTAGTGACTTTACCAAACACCACTGGCCTCTTCAGTGAAGGGGCCTGCAATGTTGCACCAAAAGAGGAGAAAATGAGAAGTGAATGAAACTGCAAACATAACTTGTGTACTGACAATAAGTTGTAATAAAAGATGGCACAAACAAAATATGATAAAGGGTAAACCCAGGCAGAATGGTAACTGATCCAGCCTGATAGACCAACAGCTAAGCAGAATTAGACAGCTTGACATAGATTGGCTTAGGATGGATTTTGACATTAAATAGAAGCTGCAAATCAGAAGTCATGTGCTCCGAAGCACCTGAAACTAAAATCCAATAAATAGATTGAAGAGAAACACTGATATATGTTTTGGTAGAGGAAGAATAATGAGGTATACCAACACAATTAGTAGACACTGTCTCCTTATTTATCTGCTCACTTTAAGAACCAACTTTCACCTGTTGAAGTAACTGATAGAGGCTGTGAAACTTATCTTGTGTCATGGATTGGTCTCCTGCACTGTTAGTCTGAATATCTAACGTTTCCATGGAAATTGTTGCATTACTCTTTGCTCCATTGAATCTTTTGGATTTGGTAAACTTAAAATCTGAGGGAAAACCAATCAATCTATAACAGTTTTCAATAGTATGATTTTACTTCTTGAAATAGTTGCATAACCGAATTCCCTTGTTTGTTTCCATGTTGAACTTTTTAGCAGATGCCACCTTCGGTTGTCCTCCATAGGACTATTGAGCAGCAACAAAGGCACTTTCAGCTGGATGATGAGAAAACTGTACTTCTCTTTACTTCTCATATCTGATAAGTAAGGAGTAGGCATGATTCAATGAAGGCAAAAGTGATAGCATAAGTTGATTATTCCTGGCTGCTGCATAAGTGTCATTCAGTCCCATAAGGATAAGAGAATGAAGATGTAATTGAGAGAATTTTCTATGTATTTGATGATGATGAAACTATAAAGAACTTGTCCTATATACAAAATAAAAAGAATCTTTCCATATTCAACATTTTGCTCGAGTACGCGTCTGTTGGAAGTTTAGCTGATCGGATTGGTCAAAATTCAAGGCAAGGGTTGCAAGATTTTGACGTAAAACAGTATGTGAAATCGATTCTATTGGGGATTAGTCATATTAATCGAAGAGGCATCATTCCCCATGACATTAAACCAGATAACATTCTTCTGGTTGGTACTGATAAAGTTGCCAAGATTGCTGATTTTGGGTTCGCGAAGAAGGTAAGAGGAGTAAATAGTTTGAAAAGAAAGCACGGACTCAAAGGAACATTTATGTACATGGTGCCAAAATTAGTTGTTGATAACGAGTACGAACCTGAAGATAATATTTGGGCTTTCGGATGCACTGTCTTTTAGATGTTTATGGGGAAGACAATGTGGGATTGTATTTGTCACGCCCCGAACCTGGGCCTGGACGTAACATGAGACTCGGTGCCTGACTAAATATGACCGAGCAAACCAACCGGCTGGCTGAATCAACATGTGATATCATAACATACTGATTGCGCAAAATAAACTAACACATGTTGATATACTATAAGTCTGGATGATATAAATCAAAGTGCGGAAATACTTATACAATTCTGAAACATATTTGTAGCCAACATAGCTTAATATGAAAAGACTGCGACTCTGTCTAACTATTACTCTAGTCTATGAAGCCTCTAATGACCTACTGAAAACACTGACTGTCTAAAAATACTGAAGACTGTAAGGCAATGCTAATGCCCCGAAAGAACTGGGGATCACCAAATAGCTGGTAAGAGAATCCTAGCACTCTAGATCGTCAACCTGGCAAAAATGGACGTCAATACATTTGAATTACACTGTATGTAAAGAAACTGAAAGAAAGAATTATAAATGTTGAAACTGAAACTAAGCTAATAACTTAGAATTGATAACTGATAACTGAAATGATAATTATTTAATCTGAAACTGAAATGATAACTGATAACTGAACTGATAACTTCTAATTGAACTGAACAAAAGAAGTAAGGATATGAATACTCCCTCTTCTGAATGATGAACAACCTGTTTATCTGAATAAGGTACGGCCTCGCGCCCAACATATATGTGCACAATCTACGACCTCAGACTCAAGTATACATATACATAACTACGGCCTCAGGCCCAAAATGCATAAAGCATAAACTACGACCTCGGGCCCAAACATGCATAAAGCATATAAACTACGGCCTCAGGCCCAAATGCAGGTGTTCAACACTCATGAACTGAGAATCGTACTGAAATACATGATGCTGAAATACTAAACTATACTGACTTACATTATACTTGAATGCTGAATAGAGCTAGACTGAGACATGTATTAATGAACTGATTATGAAGATTGAAAAATCAATTTTTTATGACATGCTGAGTAATATAGACTGAGACTCATGGGCATCAACCTAAGTCTATATTGATTACGCACTAATTTCACAACGTTCAAAATGAAAGTCATGAATGAGTTGCGAAGCTAGAGAATAGAAGTTCTGCAACTATTCAAGCAGCTGGGCTTAACTATATTTCCGAGGCAATTGGTAACGTGGTAAAAGAAACATAGTGTAGGGAGAATCATTAACATTCCAAAACATAGAGAGTTAGCCTCACATCCATTAACTTCCTGCTCTTGAGCATAATACAACATTCGCCAACCCTTTCAACTTTAATCTATATCAATACAAGTCAAAGGGATTCCAAATTAGCCACAATAGTCATGTTTTGGTCACTTATGCATTTTATCAAACACTTGGTAGCATAGAGCTTCATAGCCCTTATTAATGGTGTTTCTACACCCAATAACCTATTCTCTTGCTCCTAGATAAATTCTAAAGTCTCAAATGGTTATAATCAACATTATTCTTCATCACCCATAAGGTAAACAACACCCTTAACAAATAATCAACAATCAACACACTAAACCTATAACCGCTCATGCTTTTCGATCAAATCCATCAACTCATATCTCATGAACTACGGTCTATAATTACTAAACCAATGTTAGAATGAATTAGAGGGTGAAGACATTACCTCTTTGAAGTTCAATCCCCTTGAATTCGAGTTCTAGGGTTCCTTCTCTGCGCAATGATGTCCCAATCGAATATCTAATGATATGGAGGGTTTGCCCATGTTAATAAGATGTTGGGAAATTAAAATTGACTTAGAATCACCATTAAACGTACCTTGGGTGGTGGAGGGGCCCTTAAGGAGTTAGGTTTTTTAGAGCTTTCCTTTCTATAGCAAGTTTTTATGTTTTGGGGATGTGGGGGACGAAGTAGGGATTTAAAAATGACTATCTGAGTGCACCCCAGTGCACCTGTAGGCTGAACCGTGCACCTGACCCTGCAAAATGGCAGGCACACTGCCACATTTGCGCGATCGCGCTCGGGGTGCTCATATTGCACACTTTTCTGTAAAATGCACATAACATTTTTTACAGAGATCTTTTTGGGTTCCACAATATGTCATTCGAAAGCTATTTGAACGTACTACAACTTTCATGTTCTGCGCTTTCTCAAATACCTTACACGTTTTTCACTAAACCTCCTGCAATACTGACCTTTTGTAAACTTCGTCGATTTTGTCGAATCTTATGCACCTCACTTTCCATCTTACTTTTGGAACAACTATTTTCATCCATACTCATCCTGATAGGACTTCATATGTCCAAAATATCACATTAATACCCATTTAACATATACACACCTAATTCGAATGTACATGATGTTAAATTATCTCCATCTTGGGATCATTTGTCCTTGAATGATTGTCCTGAGTATAACTCCTGCTAACTCCAGACCTTAAACGGGTCTGGTGGAAACATAAACTTTCATACTAAAGTGAATGACATGATTAATGAACTGAGTGACTACTAATATTGGTCTGCCATGGATACATGAATACTGAACTAACATAGATATATATATATATATTGAACTGGAACGAATATTTGAGAATTGAACTAACATCAATATCAGAGTACTAAGTTGGCATGAATATCTAAGTATTGAACTGATATGAGTAGCTGAGTATTGAACTAACATAAGTATTTGAGTACTGGACTGACATGAGTATTTGAGTACTGAACTGACATGAGTAACTAAGTACTAAAAACTTGAATGTTATAGCACGATACGTTAAATATTGGTTGTATAGCCGCAAATTCTGGTGGCAGCTCTAACTCATAAGCTAATTAACCGATCCTTCGTAAGATTCTATATGGTCCAATATAGCAGGGACTACGCCTCCCCTTCTTCCCAAATGTCATAACGCTTTTCATAGGCGAAACTTTCAGGAACACCCAATCATCAACCTGAAACTCTAGGTATCTATGCCGCACACTTGAATAAGGCTTTTGGCGGCTCTTAGTCGTCTTCAGACGCTCTTGAATCAACTTAACTTTCTCTATAGTCTGATAGACAAAATTTGGTCCCAACAACTCCTCTTCACCAACTTTAAACCAACCAATTGGCGATCTACACCTTCGCCCATACAAAGACTCGCGTGTTACCATCTTGGTACTAGAATGGTAGGTGTTATTATTAGCAAGGTCAATGAGAGGTATGTGATGATCCCAATTAAATTTAACATCAAGGACATATCCCTAACTGTTTAAATAATGCGCTCTACCTGGCCATCTTTCTGAGGATGAAAAACTTGTGCCTAATCATTTCTGAAAGATCTTCTAAAAGTTCATCTTAAACTGAGCACCATAGTCCAAAATGATGGACAATGGAGTCCCAAATTGAGTGTACAACTTGTTATAATCTTCTACTGAATCTATAGTTTTACCGGCAAGAAGTGCGCTGACTTGGTAAGTCAATTTACAATCACTCAATCAAATCATGCTTCCAAATTGAGCAAGATAATCATGTTATAAGTTCCATATTTACCATCTCCACTCAAGATACGTGTATTTTGTGGTAAAACACGGGGCTTTCTGCTGCTCGACTTTCACTTACTGATAAATCGGACACTTGGCCATATAGTCTGCAAAGTTCTTTTTCATGTTGTTCCACCAATAAATCTCCTTAAGACCATGATACATCTTTGTGGTGCCTGAGTAAATAGAATACCTAAAATTCTAGGCTTCAGACATAATCCGCTCCTCTGAGCCCATCTCTGTATGGAATACACAGTCTATCTTGGTTCTCAAAGTACCATCATCTCCCCCTTGGAACAAAGGTTAAGGTCTTGTACTTCCGGATCCCTCTCTTTTGTTGGGATCCGAACAGATCTTTCTTATCTTCTGCAAATTTTTGCATTTTATGATAGTGACGACTCATCATTCAACTTACTTCTAAGCAATCTTTCTTACTAGGAAAAACTAAATTACTTATATAAGTAGAAGGCTAATGTATTCACAACTATCATACACAATCTTAATTATTTAACTCTGCTTAAACTGTCAATCTTGGGGAAACCCCTTTTAGATAACTCTTAAAGGCTATTCTTCTATAGTTTGCTCTCTCACTGTCTAGCTGATTTTTTTCCCACTGTCACCGTACTTCAGGTTTAACTTATACTCCTTGGGTTCTAACACGTGTTCGGTATTTCAAATTTTCATCCATTCATTAGTGTTAACTTTACTAAGTAAATCAAAATGTACTCCTACTAGCTCTGGTGAAATTGCTAATTTGTTGTATGTACTCAAAACTTGCTTACTATCCTTTTACTAACCACCTTCTAGCATCTTACTTTCTTCTCCTGCTTTGAATAACTAAAGTGAAGCATAAGGTTATTCCTAACTCCCCTCATCATCCGACCCCATTGTGTGGTAGTATACTATCTTTCTTTTTTGAACTATGTACATGGATCACACTTAGGGAAAGTTCATCTATCTTAAACGAAATTGAAATTCCTAACCCCAAACATTCTATACACTTCAAAATCACTTTAGACTATAAACCTCCGGCCTAAAAACAATCACATCATTTGAAGGGGAACTGTCATATATTTTATCTCACAATAATAGCCACGTCTTATACAAATTCACTAACATAGTACTTTCTAGTTCTGATTTGAATAAATCTAAACAACTTAAAATCATTCCTTGAAATTCGATATCGGCTGCTCTTGCTTCTCATTTCGTACATCATGTCTTCTTCGTCATATACATGAGTCGTACGAAAAATACAACTCTGACTATAATAATAATCGTTCCTTACTCCTAGGTATTTTGCCTGTATGCTCTTTTTTTTACCAAAACTATAGTGACCAATGTTAGGGTATGACATCTGAACTATCATCATCCAAATTGTGGCTCCATTTCACATAATTAAATGAAGTTGCTCTAGTAGGTTAAACACATACGAATACACTACCATGCACAAACTTATCCTTCAAAGTATACCCTCATCTGATAAATCACTTCCTGCGCCATCCGGTGAGTTATGGTCTTAATCCAGACCTAATTATGCAAGGATTTCGCTATAATCACTGTTACGCACATATTCTTTTTGCACTTATAGGCATTAACGTATACTCACCAGTCACCAGAATTTTGATACACTGAAAATTAGAGATTCGGTAACTAAATAACTGATAACTGGCATCCTCAATAACCATAAACTTGCTAACTGAAAGATTGTATAACTGGAAATTGAGGTAAAGTGATAACCATAGAACATGATAACTACTTTTGTACTTTCTGATAAGGTTATGCTCTAATATGTATTACTTCCCATTGCATCCCACTTTTAACATCACTTGATGTCTCATTTGTTACCAACCTATACACCATAATTATACCCCCAATGGGAAATCATCATCTCTAGAAGCTTAGGTTTTTCTTGCCGTCGTTTGGGCATTAGATGTGTATAGAATTCGATAGAAACATAAGGTTAATTGTTGCTCTATACTTCATGGCACGGTCTAGAGTAGAAAGAAGTTAGACAATCCTGGATGTCTTGGTAGTTAATCATTTATATGAGTGGCCGGCACACGCATATAAAGGAAACTACATTGGACACGGCTTCTTAGACTGCCTAGGACTCTTGAATCTAGTGCTCTAATACCAATATTTATCATGCCCCGAACCTAGGCCTGGACGTAACATGACACTCGGTGCCTGACTACATGTGACCGAGCGAACCAATTGGCTGGCTGAATCAAAATGTGATATCATAACATACTGATTGTGGAAGATAAACTAACACATGTTGATATACTAAAAGTATGGATGATATAAATTAAAGTGCGGAAATACTAATACAATTCTGAAACATATTTGTAGCCAACATAGCTTAATATGAAAAGCCTGCGACTCTGTCTAACTATTACTCTAGTATATGAAGCCTCTAATGACATACTGAAAACACTGACTGTCTAAAAATACGAAAGACTGTAAGGCAATGATAATGCCCCGAAAGAATAGGGGATCACCAAATAGTTGGTACGAGAATCCTAGCGCTCTGAATCGTCAACCTGTAAATCATTACTTGCATAGTGAGATGTAGGCCCCAGGAAAAAAGGGACGACAGTACATTTGAATTGCACTGGTATTTAAAGCAACTGAAATAAAGAATTATAAATGTTGAAACTGAAACTAAGCTGATAACTGAGAATTGATAATTGATAAGTAAAATGATAACTATTTAAATTGAAACTAAAATGATAACTGATAACTGAACTGATAACTCATAATTAAACTGAACAAAGGAAGTAAGGATATGAATACTCCCTCTTCTGAATGATGAACAACCTGTTTATCTGAATAAGCTATGGCCTCGGGCTACGGCCTCAGACCCAAGTATACATATACATAACTACGGCTTCAGGCCCAAAATGCATAAAGCATAAACTACAGCCTCAGGACCAAACATGCATAAAGCATATAACTACGGCCTCAGGCCCAAATATAGGTGTTCAACATTCAGGAACCGAGAATCATACTGAAATACATGATGCTGAAATATTGAACCATACTAACTTGCATGATACTTGAATGCTGAATAGAGCTAGACTGAGACATGTATTCATGAACTGATTATGAAGATTGAAACTCAACTTTTTATGACATGCTGAGTAATCTAGACTGAGACTCATGAGCATCAACCCAAGTCTATATTGATTACGCACTGATTTCACAACGTTCAGAATGAAAGTCATGAACGAGTTGCGAAGCTAGAGAATGGAAGTTCTGCAACTATTCAAGGAGTTGGGCTTAACTATATTTCTGAGGCATTTGGTAACATGGTAAAAGAAAAATAGTGTAGAGAGAATCATTAACATTCCCAAACATAGAGAGTTAGCCTCGCATACCTTAACTTCCTGCTCTTGAGCGTAATACAACATTCTCCAACCCTTTCAACTTTAATCTATATCAATACAAGTCAAAAGGATTCCAAATTAGCCATAATAGTCAAGTTTTGGTCACTTAGGCATTTCCCAAACACTTGGTGGCATAAAGCTTCATAGCCCTTATTAATGGTGTTTCTACACCCAATAACCCATTCTCTTGCTCCTAGATAAATTCTAATGTCTCAAATGGTTATAATCAACATTATTCTTTATCACCCATAAGGTAAACAACACCCTTAACCAATAATCAACAATCAACACACCAAACCTATAACCGCTCATGCTTTTATATCAAACTCATCAACTCATATCTCATGAACTAGGGTCTATAATTATTAAACCAATGTTAGAATGAATTAGAGGGTGAATACATTACCTCTTTGAAGTTCAATCCCCTTGAATTCGAGCTCTAGGGTTCCTTCTCTCAGCAATGATGTCCCAATCGAATATCTAATGATATTGACGGTTTACCCATGTTAATAAGATGTTGGGAAATTAAAATTAACTTAGAATCACCATTAGAACTTACCTTGGGTGGTGGAGAGGCCCTTATGGAGTTAGGTTTTTGAGAGCTTTCCTTTCTAGAGCAAGTTTTTATGTTTTGGGGATATGAGTGACGAAGAAGGGCTTTTAAAATGACTCTCCGAGTGCTCCCCAGTGCACATGTAGGCCTGACCGTGCACCTGACCATGCAAAATGGCAGGAACACTGCCACATGTGCGCGGCCGCGCATATTGCACACTATTCTGTAAAATGCACATAACGTTTTGCACAAAGATCTGTTTGGGTTCCACAATATGTCGTTGGAAAGGCTACTTCAAAGGCCTACAACTTTTATATTTTGCGCTTTCCCAAATACCTTACAAGTTTTTCACTAAACCTCCTGCAAGACTGACCTTTTGTAAACTTCGTCGATTTTGTCGAATCTTATGCACCTCACTTTCCATCTTGCTTTTGAAACAACTATTTTCATCTATACTCATCCCGATAGGACTTCATATGTCCAAAATATCAAATTAATACCCATTTAACATATTCACACCTAATCCGAATGTATGGGATGTTACAGCAGTGAAGCTGACAACGTTGTTTATCTATTGTGCAAAATTGGAATGGGATCACCAGATTTGCAGAACAAAAGATTGTCAAAAGAGGCTGAAGATTTTCTGAAAAAGTGTCCTGTTAAGGAGACGAGATCGTGATGGACTGCAGATATGCTACTAAAGCATCCATTTCTTTCATCGGATGATAATGTTGTTGTTCGTGAGAAGACAAGGAAAAAGGAACTCAACCCGATTTTGTTTATAGAAATTGCATGAGAAAGTGATCCATTAATTGATGATTTTTGCGGTAGTACAAAGCTGAAAACAATGAAGCTGTTGAATGGCAGATCCAACGAAAAAAAGCTACTAGGAGGATGCTGATTATCAATTTTGATTAGAATGATTATACAAATGTAAAGAATTATACTAATGTAAAGAACTACGTTCAGGCTTGATCCCCACAGGAGATTAGTTTGGGGTACGTAGGCAACCTGTCAGAAAAAGAGAGATCAGGTCTAGCCCCTTGTATTGAAAAAAACAATTTTGTGTTTATATTTTCTGTAATATTGACCAATCTGTACAAAAAGGAAGCTTTTTGCATGTAATTTTTGCTAACAATGAGTACATTCTCGTTTCATACATATCTTGCATATCCATATACATGTTGTATTCTTCTTTCTTAGATCATGATGTATAGAATCAATTTGTTAACGAGAAAGAGAGGCTCTTTCAACAACAACTACATTATGTTTTAATGTATGCAGAGTTATGTTAGGTTTCCTAATTTGACAAGCGCTATAGGTTTTCCTTTCCCAAATCTATTAGGACAATGAGTTTTCCTAAATCTATAGGGATTACGGGTTCCCTACAAATACAAGAAAATAATTCAAGCCACAAAATAACACTTCCAAATAATGTCGGATTGGATCGGGTTTTTTAAGTTTAGTTTCGGACTAATCGTTTGGATATTTTAGATTTTCGATTTTAAACTTACAAGTTGAGATGTTTCTTCTTTTTACAAAAATAATTATCCAAATGAAGTATTCAAATATTGAAATCATCATCAAGAAAAGGTAAGAGGATATTAATAAGTCCAATAAGAAGTAGTAATAGTAAAATTATGTCCTTCCTTTTACAAAAAGTCGTCCAACGTACCTGACAACAAAAAGGAAATTAAAGAGAGACAAAAATATACACCTACAAATCCATAAGGACTGAAAATATGCTTCTACATTAGTTGATCAAATAAATCGGCCAACTTACCTGAATTATCATCATTATAGTTTTCATGTTATACCTCAATTATCAGGGGTTAAATTGGATAAGAACAACCTGATTATAGTATGCTCTATTGAAGGCTAGAGTTTTCAAATAATCTTGTAACCACAAAAGCTGTTGGTGGCATATGGAGCCTATTCGATATCAAAGAATAGCTGTGATTGAAGATGCTAATTTATAGAATATACCTCCAATGGAAAAAGATGTATCTTCTCGCCAAAACAGTGAAACATTTAGAGGACACTCGACATAAGTAAAGTCCATTTCTTCTTTCATTCTTGGTTGGTGTATACGTTTCTAATAAATAGCATTAGAAGACGAATCTCCACTAAATCATCAAAGATTTACAATTGTCTTTCCAATTCTTTCTTCCGCCAGGATATCGGCAAAAGCTGAAAGAACTATACTTGTTTGCACGAAATCTGCAATTTGTGAAAAGCAACAAACGGGATTAAAGGAAAATAGTTTGTATGCAATCCAGTACAATAAGTTTTTTATCATCCTCGTCTATTTGGAACACTAATGGAGAGAAAAAAAACATTAGTCACGTCAAATTGTGATCTGGCTTTTTAAACATATTAGATCATAGATATTGCTTTAACAAAGTTCCAACTTGTGTTTCAGTGCAATGAACTCAATAACAAAAGTGAAACTAAAGAAAATGAATCTTATAGTAATCGATTAACTATTTTGTTTCTTATTTTCGTTATTACATGATCCACTATTCAGTATTACTTCATTGCTAATATGACATTTTATCAGCTTCACTACTCTCCTTTTAATATAACGTATATATTTTTTTACTCCTTTTAATAATATATAAATTACTGATATTAGCAACTTTATTTATACATTAAAATTATATTTTTGTTACTCGAAGTTCTTTTATTATTTAAAGTATTAACTACATATATTTCATTGATTTAATTAGTTACTTTTTTACTCTAAAATATAAAGTCTGATTTATTATACAGTGAATGAAAATGTAGATTAGAAAAGAAGAAGAAAAGTATAATTATATAGATGAGGGTTATCATTTAGGATAAAATAAGCATTTTTAAAATTTTATTAAAGGGAGAAAATGTCTATTTATCACCAAAGTTACAGATTGGAAAGATGACATATTTTTTTGTTTTTTTTGGCAAGGTAGAATACTTTTATCACCAAACATCTCCCACTCACATTCATACAAAGAATACTCAAAAATGAATTATTTACTTAATCTTGTCAATCTTCCAATTTATGCTTGAGACTTGACCGATTTGTTTTATTGTTGCATAACTAAATGAGAGAAATATTCAATTGGTACATTGAACCATGTTCGTCAAAAGTGAAAAATAGGCCTAAAGTCTAAGAGTCTATTAGTATTTCTCAACTATCAATTGACATGACAATGATGCATACTTGATAAAGCTTTTGGCGCCACAAAAATCCTTACAAAAAAAGATGCTTTCACAAGAATCAACGTAAGTCCCTTATGAATAGGGGGAGAAAAAGAGTGCTCTCCTATGTCTTTGTGAGATTTGCAAATAAAATGAGAGAGATTGAAGGATTTCAGTTAGACGAACCCCAGAATGTTCTCTCTCGAGAGAGAGAAATTTTTTAGAAGAAATATGAGATTCATTCATTATTAAAAAAGTGTATGTACAAGTGTAATAACCGGTCCTTATAAAAAAAGAATACAACCAAATAAATAGTGAGCATTTACATATTGGGCCTTCTACTATGTTGTGCCTTTGACAAGTCTGTCAATTGGGCCATCTATGCTATCTATGCTAACACCCCCCTCAAGTTGTGGGGTGAAAGAACTCCAATCTCGCCCAGGAGAAGATTGTGTGGAATACCAGACAAGTATTTAGTGAAAATATCGGCCAGTTGAAATGAAGAGGAGATGAAATAAAGAGAAATTAAACCATCTACGAGCTTTTCCCGCACAAAGTGACAATCAAGTTTTATATGTTTGGTCAGCTCGTGTTGGACAGGATTCTTAGCAATGTTGAGGGTTGGTTGATTTTCACAGTTAACAGGAACATGGTTGGAAACAAAGACACCAAGATCATGTAATAGACTCACTAGCCAAGTCAATTTAGCCACTATTTTGTGCAAGCCTCGATATTCAGCTTCCGCAGTAGAGAGGTAAACAGTATGTTGTATCTTAGACTTCCAACAAACAAGGTTGCCACCCAAAGAGATAAAATACCTAGTAACAGACTTCCTAAAATTATAGCAAGTAGCCCAATCTGAATCTGAGTAAGCCTTTAAGAAGAATTCCCTTAGTATGGCCATTTAATAGATAACGAAGGACATGTATAGCAGCCTGCATATGAGTAGACCTGGGAGCATGCAAAAATTGACTCAAATATTGAACGGAGAAGGCCAAGGCAGGTCTTGTATGCTGAAGAAAATTCAATTTTCCCACTAATCTCCTAAAAAGAGAAGGATCAGAGAGCAACACCCCAGCTCATTGTTAAGTTTATAATTCAAGTCCAATGGAGCCACAACAAAAGAGCAATCTGAATAGTGAAATTTAGCAAGTAACTCCTTAGTGTATTTGTGCTGATTCAACATAAAGCCTTGAGGAACTCTGGAAACTTCAAGACCCAAGAAGTAGTGCAAGTCACCAAGGTCCTTGATCTTGAATTGATCATCTAAGAAATACTAAAGAGAATCCAATTCCTCAACATCAACCCCAACCAATTGTCACGACCCGATTTACTCTCCGAAAGGCATCGTGACGGTACCTAGACTCTACGACTAGGTAAGCCTAGTTGCGGAAAAGATATTAAATAGAAGCAATAAAATAAATACGGAATAAAGTAAATATACAAATGAAACATCGCCACTTGGCGCGTACAAATACAACTTCCCAAAAACCCAAAATATCTTGCAGATCCATATATGTTGTATTCTTCTTTCTTAGATCATCATGTATAGAATCAATATGTTAACTAGAAAGAGAGGCTCTTTCAACAACGACTACATTATGTTTTAATGTATGCAGAGTTATGTTAGGTTTCCTAATTTGACAAGCACTATAGGTTTTCCTTTCTCAAGCTTAAACTCACATACAAGAACTATGTGTCCAAAAGCTCTCCGAATTTCACCACTCAACGTTCCGACATGTCCCAAAAGCAGAAATAGACATGGGGAAAGAAGTTATTAGGGGATCGGGGAGCTAACTCTCAAAACGACCTACCGGGTCGTTACATTCTCCCCCTCTTAAGAAAATCGTTCGTTCTCGAACGAGTATAGAGATGTACCTGAAGCTGTGAAACGATGAGGGTACGGACTGCGCATATCATGATCGGTCTCCAAGTCATCTCCTTGACCGGCTGACCCCTCCACTAAACCTTTACTGACGCAATATCTTTTTACCTGAGCTTTCTGAAATGTCTATCCAATATAGCTACTGGCTCCTCAACATATGATAAATCCTTTTCCAACTGGACTGAACAGAAATCCAAAACATGAGTCGGGTCACCGTGATACTTCCGGAGCATGGAGACGTGGAATACCGAATGAACTGCTGTTAGGTTGGGAGGCAGGGCTAGCTCATAAGAAACCTCTCCAACACGTCGCAACACCTCAAAAGAGCCAATAAATCTTGGACTCAACTTACCCTTCTTCCCGAACCTCATGATGCCTTTCATAGGCGATACCCGAAGCAAAACCTGATCACCAGCCATAAATGCCAAATCACAAACCTTCCGGTCCGCATAACTCTTCTGCATGGACTGAGTTGCGTGAAGTCTCTCTTGAATCACCAGTTACATAGCACCGATCAACAGTTACATAGCACCGATCCACAAGACTCTAATAAATCGGCTTGTGACTTGTGACTCCTATGAACCTAGACGCTCTGATACGAACTTGTCACGACCTGATTTACCCTTCGAAAGGCATCATGACGGCACCTAGTCTCTACGGCTAGGTAAGGCTAATTGCGTAAAATATATTAAATAGAAGCAATAAAATAAAGATGGAATAAAGTAAATCTACAAATGAAACATCGCCACTTGGCGCGTACAGAATACAACTTCCCAAAAACCCGGAATATCACTTTTGTCACAAGAATTATCTCAAAGTGCCCTATACAACGTGAGGAAATACATGAAAAATCTATCTAATCTGGAGTGGAAGGTGACTCGAAGGACTCTGTGAACGCGGCAGAATTACCTTTCAGCCTCCTAGAAGCAGCTGCTCGGACCCCTAGTCACGAAAAGAAATGCTGGTACCTGGATCTGCATATGGAAAACATGCGCAGGAAAGGACATGAGTACACCACAAATTGGTACCAAGAAAGTGCCAAGTCTAACCCCAGTCGAGTAGTGACGAGGTCAGGTTAAGGATCTACTGGATTTTTATAGTAAAACAGTTTAAAATTGAATAGAGAGATATAATAAGCTAAGGCAAAACAATAGAACAATGAGCAAAAAGAAAATAGCAACAGGGAGCCCTCGCCTCAGCACAACGTATCTCACAGTAACAAAAATGCAATGCATTACAAGGGGAAAGCTCCCAGAATCTTGTCCGTAGTCCCAATTTAAATATGCAATGCAGTACAGGGGGAAAGCTCCCGGAATCTTGTATGTATTCCCAATTTAAATATGCAATGTAATACAAGGGAAAGCTCCCGGAATCTCATCCGTATTTCCAATTTAAATATGCAATGCAGTACAGGGGAAAAGCTCCCGCAATCTCGTCCGTAGTCCCAATTTAAATATGCAATGCAGTATGAATACCGGATACAATTTATTTAAACAGTTTAGGAAAATCACAGACAAAATATGGGTAAAACTACCTAAACATGGTTCACATAGTAACAACTAGGGGAAGTTCAAGTAAAACAGGTAGACATGCTCCTTCCTAATCTAGGTTACATAGTCAATACATGAGACAGTGAAATAGGAATGAAATGATTTATGTCATGGAAGGAAAAATGGAGTTTTAGCAACAATGGTCCGTGTACGTACTCGTCACACAGCGCCCAAACAATAAAAAAAGTATTAAAATAACCTAAGGGGAAGTCCCCAACACAGAGTTAGGCAAGCCACTTACCTCGACTACGCTACTAAACTCAAAACTACGCTCTTGCCACGAGTATCCGACTTCGAATGGCTCAAATCTATTCAATTCGGTTGCATAATGTAAATATCAGCTTAAGGAATCAAAATAGGTAATATGTTCGAAGCTAATACGCGATATTAGGAAAATTTCCCAAAAAGTCCCTCGGGCCCAAGTCTCGGAAACGAGTGAAAGTTACAAACTTAGAACACCCATTCTCTCACAAACTCACTCAAACAAGAATCATCAACAACCGACATAAAAAATCTCATTAAATTCTCGGATTTCTTATTTGGGGAATCCTCTTCCCATTTTCATGATTTTTGATCAAAATTCATTGATTGCATGGAAGAATTTGCTATAGATAAATGATATACAAGTGAAATAAGGTTAGGAATTTCTACCTATGAATCTTCTCCTCAAAACCCACTCAAAATCGCCTACTCCCGAGCTCCAAATCATTTTTAGAAGATATGAATTTCAAGCCCTAGAATTTGGTATAACCTGCCCAGCGATCCTGCACCTGCACCCCCTTGGACTGCACCTGCGGTCCCGCACCTGCGGAAAATCCATCGCAGGTGCGAAAACTCACTAAAAGGGCTAGAGCCGCACCTGCGATCACTGGGCCGCATCTTTAGCTCCACACTTGCGAAACCCTGACCACACCTGCGGGAACTGGTTGAACTTGACCAAACCCGCACCTGCGGGCCCCTTTTCCGCACCTGCGGCTCCCTTTTCGCAGGTGCGAAACACCAGCACCAGTAATCCTTCAGCTGGTTTTAAGTTCAAAACTCACCCCGTTGAACATCCGAAACATCTCCGAGACCCCCGGGACCTCAACCAAACTTTCCAACCAGTCCTAATACCTTATCCAAACTTAGTTGAGCCTTCAAAACACATCATATAACATCAGAATCACCAATTATGCACGGATTCAAGCCTAAGAACTTATGAAATTTCCAAAATCTACAACCGATGCCGAAACACGTCAAAACTAGTCCGAATGACCTCCAATTTTACACACAAGTCACAAATGACACAGCGGACCTTTAGCGACTCTCGAAATTCCATTCCGAGCCCGATATCAAAATTTCACCTCTCGGCCGAAATTGCCGAAATTCTATCTTTTCGCCAATTCAAGCCTAAATCTACTACAGACCTTTCAAACACATACCCGACACTTTCCCAACTTCGAAATAACCCAACGGAGCTAACGGAGATCGGCAAAATCCCATTCTGGACCAGTCTTCCCACATTTCCAACTACGGTCCGGTTTTCTCAAGCTTAAACTCACATATAAGGACTATGTGTCCAAGAACTCTCTGAGTTTCACCACTCAACATTCTGACAAGTCCCAAAAGCAGAAATAGACATTAGGAAAGTAGTTATTAGGGGATCTGGGCGCTAACTCTCAAAATGACCTACCGGGTTGTTACACAATAATATGTCATCAACATAAACTACAAGAACAATTGTAGAAGCTGATGAAGATCTAACAAAAAGTGAATAATGATTGAGGCTAGAATGATATCCCCAGGTGATAAGAGCTGAAGAGAGTTTAGCAAACCACTTTCTTGATGCTTGCTTAAGCCCATAAAGGGACTTTTTGAGTCTTCACACAAGAGGAGACCCAGACGAAGCATTGGTAGGATCAGAAACAGACGAACCAATAGGGACTTTCATATAAACCTATTCTGAAAGATACCCATGTAAGAAGGCATTGTTTACTTCAAGTTGGTAAATAATCCAAGACCTTTTGGCTGCAATAGAAAGGAGGCACTTGATAATTTGATAATAGGAGAGAAAGTTTCATTGTAGTCAATTCCAGCTGTTTGAGTATCACCTCTAGTGACAAGCTTGACGTTATATCTTTCAATGCTACCATCAGATTTTATTTAATTTTGTATACCCATTTGCAAGGAATGCATTTCTTTCCATGAGAAAGGGGAACAATGTCTGAAGTCTGATTAGCCTCAAGGGCTTGAGACTCCTTGAGCATAGCCTCCTGCCATGCAGGGTTTGAAACAACATGTTGATAATGTTGAGATTCTTGCATACATGTTATTTATATGGTTCTAGGAACTGGATAGGGTAAATAAGGGACCGAGTATGGAACATAATTGCAACACATAATCCTTCAAATGCACTAGAGGATTAGAAGGCCTAGAGGATATTCTAAGAGGAGGTAGGGAAGAAGGAGAGGGTGAAAGAGGAACAATGAGTGAAGCAGGAACATGGAAAGTAGGAGAGGAAGAAGAAGTAGTGGGTGAATAATGAGAAGGGAAAGAGAAGGAAGTGGCATCAAAAGATTAAGATGAAAGTTGAGATGAAGTAAGAAAAAACACAGAAGGGGAAAAGGTGGAGGGAAAAATGAGCTCAACAAAAGAGACATATTTGGAATAGAAAATGGATTTGGTATATATATGGAACAATTTATCTCCCTTCTTCCCAAAGATATATCCCAAAAATATGCAAGGGAAAATTCTGGGCTATAACTTATCCCTGTGAGGAATGGGAACAAAAGCATAGGTCAAACAACCAAAAGATCTAAGATATTAGAGGGGGGTTTACCATTTAACACTTAATATGGAATTTTATTGGAAATAACAGTAGATGTAAATCTTTTAACTAGGTAAGTGGGTGTAAGAATTCACTCCTCCTAGTATTTGGTGGGTAGTTTAGACTGAAACAAGAGGGCTCTGGAAGTTTCCAATAAGTGCTTGTGCTTCCTTCCACCATACCATTTTTTTAGGGAGTGTGTGAGCAAGTAGTTTGGTGAGAAACCCCAACGGAAGAAAGGTATTCAGCATAGGAAGTACAAGATCCTAGTTCAAAACACTACTAAAAAATCAGGTTTTAGCGACGGACAAATTCTGTAGCTAAACAGAAAAATCACTTGCTAATATCATTTAGCGATGAATTAGATACGGATCATCAAGAAATTTTTCTGGCTACGAGCGTTTTAGATACAAATTAGCGATGAAATTCGTAGTTAATTCCAATTTCTTTTGTAGTGAAAGCATTATCAGTACTTATAGTCTAGACAGTGGTACCATAGTGAATGGAGACCATGTTTATGAAAGCTTTGATAAGAGAAAATGCATTTCGTTTACATGAAAGTAAATGAGTCCATGTTATCCTACTGTAGTCATCTACAATGGTTAAAAATATTTAAACTATTGTAGGTAGTAGTATGATAGGGTCCCCATAGGTTAATGTGAACTAGTTTGAAAATTCTGGAAGAATGAGTGGTGCTATCAGGAAAAGGAGTTCTCTGTTGTCTTGCCATGAGACATATTGGACAAGTAAAAGATTGTTTTGCTGAAAATTTAGAAGGCATATGTGGGATAGAAATCATTTTCACAAAAGGAATATGACACATTCATTGATTCCACAAAACATCATTTTTATTAGTTAATTGTAGAATTACATGAGGTTGGAAACACAGAAGATGGATAAACATCATTAACACTAGTATGTAAAGAATATGCACTAGGTGACACATCATTATTTGAAACATTTAGAGAAACTGATGGAAAAGCAGAAGCGATAGGTGCCATAGTAGTTACTGAATGATCAAAAGACAAAAGAACAATGATAGATGCAGTAGAAGGCATGTGAAGAATGTAGAGACCATGATCCACTTTACCAATTTCCAATGGCCTCTTCAGAGAAGGGCCCTGTAGGAAAATATATGCAATAGTAAGAATAACATAACAATTGAGCTGAGTAAGGAGCTGATGTACATAAATCAAATTGAACTGAAAGGACGGCACTAATAAGACATTGGTTAAAATGATAGTAGAAGATAGTGAAAGAGAAATAATAGATGTGACTTTAACCTTGTAACCATTAGGCAATGAAATGAGAGAAGGGGTCAACAGCGGTTGAATATTGAGCAATAGGTGTTTATGTGGTGTCATGTGATTAGTGTCACCAAAATACAAAATCCAAGAAAATAAATCTATTTTAGAAGCTTTGCATGCAAAAAAACAATCTTTATGAAAAACAGTACTGTTGACCAGACTTGCAAAGTCGGCATAAGCAGTTGAGGATGAATGTTGTTGATGAAAGGTGAGTTGTGTTTGTTTGAAAAGGGATAATAGGTGAGCATATTGTTCCTTTGAGAACCCATGTGGAGAGACATCAACATTCTGAGTGTCAGGAGCCGTGGAAGTCTCAGAAGATGTCTCCAATTGTGTACAAGCATCAACTCTCCTTTCATATGGAGGTCTGTTTTTAGTGAATTTGAAATTTAGAGGAAACCCATGGAGCTTGTAACATTTGTCCACTGTATGTCCAGTCTTTATACAATACTTGCAAGATATTAAGGACTTCTTAGGATCAAAATTAACTTGTTGAGTATAATATCTAGGGTTGTTTTATTGTGGAAGTGCATGAGCAGATTGTAAGTTGGCAAGAAAAGAAGCAGAATTAGAAGAAAACATTGGAGCATAAGATTATATCTATCTTTGTTTCTACTCCCTAATCAGTAGAGAATATGCCTTTCCAACATATGGTACAAGACTCATCAGTAGAATGTTACTACGAACAGTAGAATATATATCATTTAACCCAGAAAGAAATTGAATGAGTTGTTGGCCTTCATATAAACTCAGGAAGATCACCACATGTGCATGGTCTACCAAACGTGCAAGTACCAAGCTCATCCTAGTAACCTTTAAACCTTGTGAAATATGTAGCTGTGTCAGATGACCCCTAAGTAGTGACAGCTATAGCCCTTTGAATGCAATTGTATTGAGAAGTGTTGGTAACTCCATAACGTTCTTCTAGGTTATCCCAAAGCCTCCTTGGTTGTTTTGTAATAGAGGACAATGTTAGATCTTTCCTTGGAAATGACATTCATAATCCAAGATTTCACCATATTGTTACACCTCTCCCACTGAGAGTAAAACCTAGAATTGGAGTCAGTTTTGGTGAAAGACCCATTTATGAGTTGGATTTTGTTCTTTACCAAAAGAGATATGACTATTCCCTCTCTCCATTAACCATATCTCATTCCAACGAATGCGAATGAAACCAATATTGTCCCTCGAGTATTTGAGGGATGAAGGTACATGGGATGGAAAGGATCAACATTAGGGTTAGGACTAATTTCTATGTAGTGGGAAGGGCGGAATCAACAACCATAGTTATCTAAATAAAAGAGGATGCAAATGAACAATCAAAATTGTGTGGAACACCAAACAAGTATTTAGTGAAAATATCGGCCAGTTGAGATGAAGAGGAGATGAAATTAAGAGATATCAAACCATCTCAAGCTTTTTCCGCACAAAGTGGCAATCAAATTCAGGGCAAGGGTTGCATGATTTTGGGGTAAAGCAGTATGCGTAATCGATTCTCTTGGGGCTTAGTGATATTCATAGGAGAGGTTTCCTTCACCTTGATATTAAACCGGATAACATTCACGAAGTTGCAAAAATTGCTAATTTTGGGTTCGCGAAGAAAGTTGGAGTAAGGAGTCAGAACGAAAGAATGGAATCAACTGAAAACCTATGTACATGGAGCCATAATTAGTTCTTGATAATGAGTACGAACATGAAACCGATATTTGGAATTTCGGGTACACTGCCTTTGAGATGGTTACAAGGAAGACAATGCGGGATTGCATTGAAGCTGACGACGTTGTTTATCTATTGTGCAAAATTAAAATGGGATCACCTGATTTGTAGAACAAAGGTTTGTTAAAAGAGGTTGAAGATTTTTTGAAAAAGTTTCTTGTTAAGGAGCCAAGATCGCAATGGACTGCTGATATGCTATTGTAGCATCATTTCCTTTCATCTGAGCAGACAAAGAAAAAGAAACTCAACCCACTTTTGTTTATAGAAATTGAAAGATGAAGTGATTGATTGATTGATGATTTTTGCAATATTACGGAGATGGATAAGCTAAAACCAATGAATTTGTTGAATTGCAGATCCAACAAAAGAAGAAAGTTACTGGAAAGATTTTGATTATCAATTTTGATTGGTATTATACAAATTTAAAGAACTATGTTTTGGCTTGAACCCCTTAGGAGATTAATTTGGGGTACGTAGGAAGCCTGTTAGAAAAAAAAAGATGATCATGTCGAGCCCCTTGTATGAATTAAACAAAAACAATTGTGTGTTTGGTTCTCTTTATAATTAAACAATCTGTACAAAGAGTTTTTTTTTTTTGCCAAGTAAATTTGGATAGCAATAATTGTTGTGTATTCTTTCCAATGTGATAAGTTATGTATCTTTTGTTTTTATGATTTGACAAACTTCATGAGAGAACCAGATAAGGAACCTGAAATAATTAGTTCCTTTGCGTTAAGAGTAATTAGTAAGATGTCTGGTTCAATTCTCAATGAAATCAATTAAGGGAACAATAGAGGAAACATTAGTGGGAACAGATATAGATCAGTTCCTCCGGTCATAGTACAGGTCAACTCCTTACAGCAGTTAAAGTCACTGCACTATTGCGCTGCACACACAACTGTGTAACAGTCACTTTACGGGGCATGCCTTGTACCAGATATTTGCTTACATCATCCCAATGACCTCACACACATATATTATCAACATGTGGAAAGAGATTTCATAGTCTAACACTTCGAAATCAAAAAATTTATTTTCTCTTTCAACTGCTAGCCACCATCCCTCTCAAGAACAAAGTTGATGCAACCACAAGGACTAGATCCAAAGAGTGAAGATCTCTTAAGTCCTTAGGTTTGTTGAGTCTTTTTTATTTTTCTTCATTTGTAATCCTATACTACTTTCAAGAAGTGTCTTTGCAGGAAAAATTTAAACCACTGTTTGGTTTAGTTTCTTGACTAGAATTAGTCAAGGTTTGTTTCTTTGTAATAGAGTTATTACAAAGAGGCTTGCAATATAGTTATTGCAAGTCGGTGAGGTATTAAGAATTTAATTCCTAGGTTAAAATAGGTTGTAATCTAGAGTTGCTCGGTTAGTGAAGTTAAAATCCTATGAATATAGGTCGTGGTTTTTAGTCCCGTAAGCTGGGAGTTTTCCACGTAAAATATTATTGTGTTATTTACTTACCGATGTGTGTGTGTATGTGTGTGTGTGTGTGTATGTGTGTGTTCTGTCGGAACTGATAGAGAATTAGGTTCTCTATGCAGTTTGGTGGACTCTTAGTTTCTATCAATTGGTAGCAGAGCGGGTTTTCTCTATAAGGTTAACACCTAGAAAGGATCTACGTGATTTCTCCACCAAACTTCGAGGAAGTTCAATCAACCTACATACCACCAAGATTTCAAAAAATGGTTCGTAAAAATGGAGGCATTTCCAAGAAGGGAAGCTCTAGCAGAAACACTAAAGGATACAATTCCTGTCACAAGTGCGGAAAGCCAGGATATTTCATAAAAGATTATCCTCTCCACAAGCAGAGCCAATACAAATACAATGCTAACAAGATGGTTAAGAGGAACCTAGTCCACGATAGAAATTTCAAGAGAAGAGATGTCTGCAGATAATTTTGTAAAGAAAGCTCTGGCTACCTAGGGAGATTCCTCTAGTGAATCCAAGGGTGATGATGAACAGGTAGACACCTCCATGATGGCCGTTGAAAGCAAAGCTGCAAAATATTATTCCATGTTTGCATTGATGGAAAAATCTGATGAGGATGAAGAAGAAGATGATGATGATGAGGTAAACTTTTTGGACATAAAAAGAAGTTTGAAGTTTTATTCTAAAAAGAAGCAGGTATCTTTCGCTAATTTTTTAATTGATGCTTAGCACAACCTCATTAGTGATAAAAATATTTTAACTGAGGAAATCAGAGTTAGAACAAGAGAGAGATGATCAGGTGGTTGTAGTTGTAGATTTGAAGGAAAAGGTGGAGGAAACAAAGAAAGAAAATATCTTTTTAAAAATTTCAATGCAAAAATGCATGAACTCCTCTAAAGGAAAGTAAGCGGCAAGCGAGGCACACCTTAAGCTTGAAAATGAACTCAAAAATATTAAATTGAGTCTTGATACTGAACTTGAAAAGAATAGACAACTTCAAGAAGATTTAAACAGGGTTAAAAATGATCTAGATAAATCTTTGAACTGGACCTGGTCCTCTGATACAATCACTTCCATGTATAAAAGTAATGGAGGGAACATGCAAGGAATCGGGTTCCTCAAGGAAAAAAAACCCTATAGCCCACATAGAAAGTATGTTATTGTACCTGATAACTGGCTTTGTACTCACTATGGTAATACTGGTCATTACAAAGATTCATGTAAAGCAAAGTTTCAGTCCTAACGGAAAAACAAAGTTTTTGTCGAAAAAGGTTTTACTGCTAAGGAACCTGATTCTTTGAAAAAGAAATGTGTGATACCTGTATGGACAATAAATTTGATTCGGCCCTTCCTTCATTACAAGGGACCCAAACTTGTTTGGGTTCCTAATACTAATCTTTGATTCCCTTGTGCAGGCAATAGTGAAGGGAAGCAGTCAAAGATGGTACATAGATAGTGGCTACTCTAAACACATAATGAAAGAATGGATGATTTACTTTCACTCAAGGCCCTGCAAGGTGGGAGTGTATCCTTTGGAAAAAAGGGATACATTCTAGGAATTGGAAAAATTGGGAAAACACTATCTCACTAATCTGAGAATGTGTATTATGTGAATGGCTTTAAGTATAGCCTGCTGAATGTCTCTCAAATCTGAGACAAAGGAAACAAAGTGGAGTTTTTGTCAAAAAGTTACACTGTCAATTGGTGAAGTGGTTCTGATTGCAAAAGGTTCAAAAACATTTATGCTGCAGTCTTTGAATCTCTGATGGTGGTGGTCTTACATGTCTGAGTACCGTTTATGTTGATGTTGAACTATGGCACAAAAGATTAGGACATGCAAGCTTCACTTTGTTGAACAAGCTGATCAAGAATGACTTGGTTCGTGGGTTGCCAAAGTCAAGTTCAAAGATCACAAGGTGTGTGATGCATGTGTGAAAAGAAAACAAGTTAGGTCCTTATTCGAGCCAAAGAAGGAACTGAGCACCTCAAGACCACTGGATCTTCTTCATATAGATCTGTGTGGACCTATGAGGATGACCACGGGAGGAAAGAAGTATATCTTAGTTATTGTTAATGACTATTCAAATATTCACATGATAAGAATGATCAAGATGGAGAGTATCCAAAGGTTCTTGGAGCACTCATTAATCTAAAAAACGGGAAGGCAGATCTGATGAGTCGGGTCAAAGAGTCTAGTGAAGAAGGTGCAACAGGACCTCCAACTGATTCGGAGGAACATGGTCCCTCCATCACAACAACTAAAACAAAAAATAAAGGTGTTGATACTATGCAAAGCACACATGATGCTGAGTAGAGAAATGGTACTCACACTTTCATAGATGTCAATGATAGGTCTCACACGGCGGAACCTGGTCCTTCTCACCCTAAGACTCAGGTGTCTATCTGGAAGCACAAAATCTCACATCCTCTCCTAAATGTCATCACTCCTCTGGATTCAGGAATTCAAACTAGATCAAAGACAAGAAATATGTTTGCTTTCTCAGCTTCGTTGTCTCAAATTGAGCTGACAAACATCAAGAAAGCATTAGAAGATGTTGACTGGATTGCTGCTATGCAAGATGAACTCCGTCAATTTGAGTGGAACCGTGTATGGAACCTGGTTCCTCGACCCTCAAACAGAACTGTTATCGGAACAGGATGAGTTTTCAGAAACAAGCTTGATGAGTTTGGGAATACTACAAGAAACAAGGTCAGGTTAGTAGTGCATGGCTACAATCACGAGGAAGGGATCGACTATGATGGGTCTTTTGCCCCAGTTTCTCGAATGGAAGCCATCAAAATCCTCACTGCCTTTGCATCTCATATGGAATTCAATTTTTTCCAAATGGATATCAAAAGTGCATTTCTGAATGGATATTTAAAGGAAGAAGCCTTCGTCAAACAACCACCTTGTTTTGATTGTCATGAGCATCTTGAACATGTATTAAAATTTGACAAGGCATTATATGGGCTGAAACAGGCCCCTCGTCATGGTATGGAAGGTTGTCCAAGTTCCTTCTTTAAAATGTATTTATAAGAGGAAAAATTGACAACACCCTATTTTTGAAGAAACGGGGGAGGAACCTATTGATTGTGTAGATCTATGTTGATGGCATCATTTTTGGTACAACCGATGATTCCCTATGTGAGGTGTTTGTAAAGTTTATGGGAGGCGAGTTTGAGATGAGTACGATGAGGGAACTGAACTTCTTCCTAGGGCTACAAGTGAAGCAAACCTCTAAGGGAATGATGGTAAGTGATGAGAAATACATTAAGGAGCCTCTGAAGAGGTATGCGATAGAAAGCACAAAGACCATTTATAGTCTCATTTCTACTGCCACTCGTCTAGACATGGACGAAACTCGTTCCCTATAAATGAAACTATGTATTGGGATATCATTGGATCTCTCTTGTACCTAACAGCCAACAGACCTGACATTGCGTTTAGTGTTGGGTCGTGTTCAATATTCCAATCAAGTCCTAAAGCATCTCATTTAAAAGCAGCCAAATGAATTCTGAGGTAACTCAAAGGAACGCAGGACCTGGTCCTCTATTATCCCTCAAGAGATAATATTGACTTGATTGGTGTAACGACCCGACCGGTCGTTCCGTGAGATTTACCCTGCTCCCCCATATCTGCATTTGTTATATATCACTATCCTGTTTTTGATGTGTTGGGTCAGTTGATTTGGGTCTGAAATGGCTATGGTGGGAGTTTAGGCATTTAGCCTTTTAAATTAGCCTAATAGTTGAGAAAGTCAACTGAGAGTTGACTTATTGGTAAATGACCTCGGGATGAGGATTTTATGGCTTGGATAGCTTCATTAGGTGATTTGGGACTTAGGAGTGTTTTTATAATATTTTTGTGATGTCCGGTGTAGAATTAGGCTTGAATTGGCGAAAGTTAGTTTTTGGCAATTTCCGGTCGGCAGTGGAAAATAGGCTATCGGGGTCGGAATAGAATTTTGGAAGTAGGAATAGGTTCTTAATGTCATTTTGGATATGTCTGCAAAATTTCAGGTCAATCGGAGGTGTTTTGGTTGGTTTCGGCGTAGTTGGCGAAATTTGAAAGTTTCAAAGTTCATAGGCTTGAATTTGATGTAAGGTTTCTTGTTTTCGTGTTGTTTTTGGTGTTTCGAAAGCTCGACTAAGTTGGAATAATGCTATGGGGTGTGTTGGTATTTTTGGTTGGGGCTCCGGGTTGTTTTGGGATGTTAACGGGAAGTTTGGAGTGGCTTTGGTAAATCTGCAGGTTGATGTTGCTGGTGTTTTCGCACCTGCGAAAAGGGGACCGCAGTTGCGGTTCCGCAGGAGCGGACTGGGCTCCGTAGGTGTGATATTTGACTGAGTGGGCAGTGGTCCGCAGACGCGAGGAATTTGTCACACTTGCAATGTCGCGGGTGCGGAAGGAGTATCTCAGGTGCGGAATTGGGAGACCCTTGGTGAGATTGCACGTGCCGAAGGAGCATTGCACCTGCGAAGCCGCATGTGCGGAGAAGTGGTCGCAGGCGCGGGATTGGCCCGTTAAGTGAGTTTCCGCAGGTGTGCACCTGGGACTGCAGGTGTGGGTCTGCAGGTTCGGCTAATGGTCTGCAGGAGCAGAAATGCCTGGCAGAAACAGTATAAAAGGGCCCTCCACGAGAATTTCTTGTTTTTCATCAGTTTGCATGCGGGAGGAGTACTTTAAAGGCAATTTGGAGAGGGAAACTCAAGATTCTTCAGCAAACGTAAGTTCTTTGGCTACTAACATCGTTCCTATGCTATTTTGTTCGGATTAGGCCTGAAAATTTAAGGTTTTTAGTAGGAAAAAGGTTGGGAAGAAGGGGTTGGAGAATTGGAAATTCTTTTGAGGTTTTGGGTAGGCAATTGTGATCCGATTTTTATAATTTTAGTATGAGTAGAATCTTGGAAGGACGAGGTTTCTAGTAATGTAAAATTATCGAATTTTGAGACGTGGGCCGGCACGAGTTTGGCCGAATTTCGAGATTTTTTTGTAATTTGATAGTTTTTGATCGGGTTGTGTTCCTTGGTTATATATTGATGATGTTAAACTTGTTTTGGCTAGATTCGGATCTATCGGGGGCCAATTCGAGGGGCAAGAGCATTGTGGACTAGTGTTGTGGCCCGGTAGAGTTAGGTAATGGTTATAAATCTTATCTTGAGGGTATGGAACCCCGGACTCCATATTTTCTCACTGATTTTAGAAAGGCGCACATGTCGGATGACGAGTATGTGGCGCGTACTGATTTTTGATTGGACTACGTCCTCTCCGCGGCCAATAAAGAGTTGCATTTACTCAAAACCTTATGTTAAATTATGTTCTAAAGATTTGTGAAATATTGGGGCTATAAGCCGTGTTTGGGGCCTCGTGCCGATCTGTTTAGACCCTTCGAGGGATTTTTACTGATGTTTTCCTCACTATTTGTTGATGATTTTACTCAGCATCATTATGCATACTGTTTTTATTTGAAACTCAGCCTGATTTACACTAGATGAGCATTAAAATGATGTTTTCTGGTCGAGTACCCTATTTTACTAACTTGCCTGAGGGGCCTTTGGAGTGGTTCTACCGAGTGTGGCCGAGGGCCAAGAGTGATGGTGAGGTACTGAGTGATGTTAGCGCTTGGGATGAAGGAGCCCCTCCGGAGTGTGTACACACCCACAGTGAGCGCACCGAGTGCCGAGTGACGAGTGATTGGGAGGCATGAGTGACTGTGAGGTGCTGAGTGATTGTGAGGTGCTGAGGGATTGTGAGGCATGCCCGAGGGGCTGATTATGAAACATGTTTTTCCCGAGGATCTACTTATGATTTTACTACATTCATTTGCATACCAAATCCTTTGTTTTAAAGTTGTTAAAAAAGTGCATTCTTTAAAGGAATTCTTATGAAGTTGATTTTTAAGACATGATGATTTCGTATATCTATGTTATACTATTGGAAAGTAAGGCTATGTATATTGTGACTTGACGGCATTGATTTTATGTATTTCCTTGCTACTTATACTTGATTTATTTTCATTACTACTGAGTTGGCGTACTCAGCAGATCGGGAAGCGCGTCCGGACATCCCCGACTGTGATCCAGGTTCCATCTTTCTTGAATTGTACTTACGCACATCTATTTACAGTTGCCTTGCCAGCAATTTTGGTTTGTGTACACATCTATTACTTTGCCTTAACCCGTAGTTGAATTGATTGCATTTTCTATCTTTTTTACTATTGTTTTAAGCTTAAAGTTTCATCTATCCCTTTTAATTCTGTGTTTGCATAGGGGTAGTTCCTTAGACGTGGTAGATTTATTATTCTACTGTGTGCTCGCGTTACTGTTCTAGTAGTAGCTCCTTTGAGTTATTTTTAGCTCTCGGGTTCGTACCTTGTAGTCCTTTGTTCCCGCTATTTGTTCTTAGTGGTAGTGTTTACCTAATAACTTTTTCTTATAGTGACAGTAGTGAACGATGTGAGAGTAAGGTCATGTCTTCTGGTGGGGCTGGGGGTGAGGTCCAGGGGTGAGAAGGGGGGGTAAAAAAGCCTCTAGGCTGAGAGTTGGGTCTTGGAACATCGGGACATTGACGGGGAAGTCTATAGAGTTAGGTAAGATTCTTCAAAAGAGGAAGATCAACATAGAGTGTGTTCAGAAGACTAGATGGAAGGGTACTAGGGCAGGAGATCTAGACGGGTTTAAACTATGGTACTCAGGAAGTGTGGGGGGTAAGAAAAGGGTAGCTATTTTAGTTGACAGGGACCTCAGGGAGCTCGTGGTCGAGTTTAGGATGGTAAATAATAGGTTGATGAATACTAAGCTTGTAGTTGGTGGGTTTACTGTAAACGTGATTAGTGCATATGCTCCTCAGGTAGGTTTGGACTAGGAGGTCAAGAAGCAATTCTGGGAGGATTTGGACGAGTTGGTGCGTAGTATCCCGCACACAGAGAAGCTGTTCATTGGCAGAGATTTCAAAGGCATATTAGGGCTAGTGCTAGAGGTTATGATGATGTGCATGGCGAGTTCGGTTTTGGGGATAGGAATGAGGGAGGTAATTCACTGTTGGATTTTTCTAGAGCTTTTGATTTGGTTATAGCTAACTCGAGTTTTTCGAAGAGGGAAGAGCACCTGGTAACTTTTCGGAATTCAATGGGCAAGACTCATATTGATTATCTTCTCTGCAGGAAATGTGATAAAGGTCTGTGCACTGATTGCAATGTCATCCCAAGTGAGCACCTCACGACCCTACATAGGCTCCTAGTTATAGACATAGAGATCAAGAGGAGTAGGAGAAAGAGGGAGGGGTGCAAGAAACCTAAGATCAAGTGGGGTAACTTGACCAAGGACAAAGCTCAGGAGTTAGGGGAGAAGTTGTTGGCTGTGAGGGCCTACATGAGTAGGGGGACGTGTCTAGTATGTGGTTCACGACTGCGAATTGCATTAGGGTAGCTGCTAGAGAGGTCTTAGGGGTCACGAAGGTCTCTCATGGGTGTCATAAAGGCGATTGGTGGTGGAATGGAGAGGTTCAAGGTAAAGTGGAAACTAAGAAAGTTGCTTATTTGAAGCTAGTGGAGAGTACAAACGAGGAGTAAAAAATGACTTATCGGGATTGTTGCAGAAAGGCAAAGAAATAGGCAAAGTTATAAGTAGTTAAGACGGCTAAGAACGGAGTTTAATCGTTTGTACGAGGAGCTCGGAGGCAAAGGCGGGGACAAGAAGTTGTACCGGTTGGCCAAGTGAGGGAGAAAAAAGACCATGACTTAGACCAAGTCAAGCGCATCAAGGACGATGATGGAAAAGTATTGATGGACGAGGCACTTATTAAGAGAAGATGGCAGACATACTTCTATAAACTCTCAAACGAAGAGGGGGATCGACACATTGTACTTCATGAGCTGGAGCACTCCGAGAGTCGGCAGGATTTGGGTACTATAGGCGGATTACGGAGGAGGTGGAAGGGGCGATGCGTAAGGTGTGAAGCGGCAGAGCGACGGGACCAGACGAAATCCCAGTTGAATTCTGGAAGAGCACGGGGCGAGCAAGTTTAGAGTGGCTCACTGGGTTGTTTAATGTTATTTTTAAGATGAAGAAGATGCCCAAAGAATGGAGGTGGAGTACGATGATATACAAAATTACAACAATTATAGGGGTATCAAGCTGTTGAGTCACACTATGAAGTTTTGGGAGAGGGTGGTGGAGGCTAGGGTGAGGAGGTGCGTGTCTATTTCTAAGAATCAGTTTGGATTCATGCTGGGGCGTTCGAATACGGAAGGGATTCATCTGGTAAGGAGATTAGTGGAGCAGTACAAGGAGAGGAAGAAGGACTTGCATATGGTGTTTATTGAGCTTGAGAAAGCGTACGATAAAGTCCTGGGGGAGGTCCTGTGGAGGTGTTTGGAGGTTAGAGGCGTTCCAGTAGAATACATTAGGGTGATTAAGGATATGTATGATGATGTTAAGACTCGGGTGAGGACTGTGGGTGGTGACTCAGAGCATTTCCCTATGGTGATGGAGTTGCACCAAGGATCGGCTCTTAGCCCATTTTTATTTTCCTTGGTGATGGATATACTGTCGCGACATATCCAAGGGGAGGTTCCTTGGTGCATGCTATTTGCCGATGATATAGTGTTGATTGACGAGACACGAAGTGGAGTTAACGCGAGATTGGAGGTTTGGAGACAGATTTTGGAGTCTAAAGGTTTCAAACTGAGTAGACCCAAGACAGAATACTTGGAGTGCAAATTCAGTGACGGGACCGATGAAGCAGACATAGAGGTAAAGCTTGATGCTCAAGTTATCCCCAAGAGAGCGAGTTTTAAGTATCTCGGGTCGATTGTCCAAGGTAAAGGGGAGATTGACGAAGATGTCACACATCGCATCGGATCAGGATGGATGAAGTGGAGACTCCCTTTCGATATTTTATGTAATAATAATGTGCCGCCAATACTTAAGGGTAAGGTTTATAGATTGGTGGTTCGACCAGCTATGCTGTATGGGGCTGAGTGTTGACCAGTCAAGAACTCCCACGTGTAGAAGATGAAAGTAGCAGAAATGAGGATGTTGAGATGGATGTGTGGGTGTACCAGGAGATATAATATTAAGAATGAAGCTATCCGGGATGGAGCGGGAGTAGCCTCCGTGGAGGACAACATGCGGGAGTCGAGGCTGAGATGGTTCGAACATGTTAAGTGAAAAATCATTGATGCTCCTGTTAGGAGGTGTGAGAGGTTGGACATGGAGAGCTTGATGAGAGGTCAAGGTAGGCCTAAGAAGTACTGGGGAGAGGTGATTAGACAGGACATGGCGCCGCTTCACCTCACCGAGGAGAAGACCCTTGATAGGAGGGTGTGGAGGTCGAGGATTATGGTAGGAGGTTAGTGGGTGGTTTTTAGTTGTTCGCCGATAGTCTTAGTAGCACACATGTCCCTTCATATTCTTAGATTTTTATTACGTTATGTGGTTTTGTTCGCCTTAGGTATTGTATTCCCTGTTGCTATTATTTGGTATTACTTATCCTTTATATCTCCCTTTTTCTTTTCTCTTCCTTGATTTCCTCTTCTTCTTCTTACCCTTCCTGAGTCGAGAGTCCATTAGAAACAGCCTCTCTACCTGTATTAGGTAGGGGTAAGGTCTGTGTACAGACTACCCTCCTCAAACCCCACCTGTTGGGAACATACTAGGTTTGTTGTTGTTGTTGTTGTTGTAGTAGTAAATTGCGAATTATTTCACTAAAAATTTATAATAGTACTCCCTAGCTTAATTTTAAAATTCTTTCATATAACCTTATTTAACTCCTCGTGTTAAGATTCAGATATTAATCAATCAAATTAAATTACTGACAATTTAATTTATATATTGATTACTACCTTAGACATTTTCTTAGCCTATTTTATGCCCCGGATACAAAATTCACCGGGCGGGTTTATCCATAAAAACTTATAAGCTTTCAAAAAGGTATATTATCAATCTCAAAGTCGAGATATGTATTCTATCAACTAATTATTATTTTCTCAATGTAAGTATATTACTACTATCCAATTTACCAGGCTGGTTAAAGAATCTTGTCATTTAATAAATCAAAACATTAAATAACATACACAGCTAATAATAATTATGTCAAGATTTAGAGTATAAGTACAAGAAGTTGGAATTAAATCATTTGCATAATCAAGATAAACTATATTTAATCTTGTGCCACAACGCCATTCCAACGGTTTGTGCAACTTTGTCAATAAATTGTGACCATAAACTTGACTTATAAGAACCGATGATTTAATCTTCCGTGTATAAACTCAATTATATACACTAAATCATCTACTATATAAGCAAAGCACACAATAAAATTTCATTGAATTGAATAAATAAATAAATAATTTTTTCATAAAAAATACTATTACAAAACGCATAGTTTATAGTATATCATAGCAATATTTTTGTTTATAGTGTCTTTTTTCTTTTTGGCAAGGTAGAATATTCCTAGGAGAGCTAGAACAAAAAAAGAATACTAATTTCGGGCTTCATCCCCTTAGGAGATTATTTTGGGATACGTAGGCAGCCTGTGAGGAAAAACGAGATCAGGTCTAACCCTTTGTAATAAAAAAAATTTGTGTTTATATGTTCTTTAGTTTGAACAATCTGTACAAAAAGGAAGCTGTATGCATGTAATTTTTGCAAACAGTGAATATGTTGTATTCTTCGTTCTTAGGTTATGATATATAGAATCAATCTATTCACCAGAAAGATAGGCTCTTTTAATTTGCAAGTAGATTTTTGCTAATAGTAACTACATTCCGTTTCTACACAAAATAATTCTTCTCCCACCACACTTGTTATTACAAACTCCAGTTGCTGCTAAAGTTAACAATCAGAGTAGAATTGATGATGAGTAGAGAGCACAGTTTGATTATAGAAAAAATATTAAAGAAATAATGACATAGGTGAAATCTCAGCACCTCTGTTTAAGTAGGCGAGGGGATAAAATTGATGGAAGGACCAACAAGTTTGAGGCAGAACCATGATTTGAAGTCTATGGGTTTTAAATTTGTCATTGAAACCATAACTCATTTTCTTACTGGACCTAGCTTTCTGTCATAGCTCCTGCTGGACATGAAGCCCCAGTTGGGAGTTACCTAGCTTTGATATGCTTATTTTGTCATCTAAACTACATCCGGATACCTATTCAGTGTATTCATGGTTCTATCTAACCTAGGAAATAGCTTGGACCGAACATGTATTTCTTGAATGATTAGTCGAATGATAGAATTAGCAGATCTCTTCTTCTACTGGAAAATAATATTTTTTCTCTCTTGCCAAATATGATAAACTGTTGCTGCTAATAACATTCTGCATAATATTGCCCCTCCCCTTTTGCCTTTGGCCACCTTTTCTATCCACTTCAGCTCCTCCTGCCAATCTCCCCGTTTTTTTTAATGCCTTGCCAGTTTAGAAGTTGCTACCATATAGTTGCTAATACTTCAAAGTCAAAGAATAAGTGTTGTAATGTTTCATTCTCTCTTTGACAGAGTGAGCATGTTTTGTCTGCAATAATCCCCTATCTTGCTAGCCTTTTTTCTTTGTAGCTAACCTATCTTGTATTGCCAGTCGTAGTATGAAAATTCACTTTGGTAGTCCTTGATTATTACACACTAGTTTCCTCCATGGAACCTTCTGAATTTCCCCTTGCATGGCTTTATATATGTGTCTTACGGAGAATCTCTCCATCATATTTACCTCCTCTTTTGCATATCCAGCAACCTCAAAGTAGTTTCTTGCCTTGAATATCTTTTGGATGACCCATGATACATTTTTTGGCTCTGTATTCCATATAGTGTTCCCCTTTATGTAGTATGCATGAACCCACTGGACCCACAACTTTTCCTTATTTGTACAAATGTTCCATAAGAGCTTGCAAATAGCTGCTTTATTGCATAGCTCCACATTAATGAAGTTTAGTCCTTCAGCAACTCTTGTCCATAAGAATATCCTGCATATTATTTCTATGAAATGAATGACTTTCTTTGGTGAAACGAATATCTAAGCCCAAAATATTTGAATTGCAACAAGAACACTCTTAATTAGCATTGTTCTTCCGGCATATGACAAAAAAATTTTGTCCAACATTGTATCCTGCTTAACATTCTATCTATTAGAGGTGTACATGGATAGCTGATAATCTCTTGGTGCTCAATGGGACACTTAAGTATCTAAAAGGTAGTTCTCCTTTAGTGTACATTGTCATGTCCATAATATGTTGTTGAGTCATGCTATTCACTCCACCGAAGTAAATACAACTTTTGTTAGGAATATAGGGGATCCCACTGCCTCAATCCTTTCCTTGCCTCAAATGGAATAGCTGGCTTACCATTAATTATTATAGAGTAGGCAACTGTACTGATACATGCCATTATCCACTTGACAAATATTTCAGGGAATCCTAACAGCTTCATCACTTGTTAAATGTCTACCCATTCCACAAAATCATAGGCTTTCTGCATATCTATTTTGAGCATGCATCTTGGGGATATGTTCTTCCTCCCATAGTCTTTTACCAATTCAAGGCTTATAATGATGATTCTGCCTAGTACAAAGGTTGTTTGGCAGTTATCTGTTAGGTCTGTCATAACTTCCTGTAATCTTGGTGTTAGGATTTTTGATATTGTCTTGTATAGCATTATGCAACAGGAAATAAGCCTGCATTCCTTGATGTTAGTTGGGTTATAGACTTTTGGGATCAAAGTAATAGTGGTGCAGTTGATGGCTTTGCCCATTTTAGCATTTCCATTAGTGCTGCAGTAACCTCATCACCTAATATGTGTCATGCTTTCTTGAAGAAGTAGGAGTTATAACCATCACATCCTAGTGCCTTATTATTATCAATATCTACTATAGCTCTCTTTACTTTCTCTCTAGCAACTAGCTTGATTAGTTGTAGTTGTTGCTGCCTGGTTAAAGTGTAGACTTTCTACATGATCTCTGGGATAACTACTGGCATTTGTGAAGCTGCTCTACCAAGCAGTTTTTTGTAGAAATTCAGTATTTACTCCTTTAAATAATATATATAGACTACTGATATGAGCAACTTTATTTATATATTAAAATTATATTTTGTTACTTAATTTTTTTTATTTATTTAAAGTACTAAAAGTACTATTCATTATACAGTGTGTAACAACGTAGATTAGAAAAGAAAAAAAAAGTATCATCATATCAAGAAAAACAAAAGGAATAGGGTTATGATTTAGTAAAATAAGACTTTAAATTTTATTAAAGGAAAAAAAATGTCTATTTGTCACCATATGTTATAGATTAGAATAGTGACATATTTTTGTTTCTAGATTTTTTTCTTTTCCACGGTAGAATGATTTTATCACCAAACGTCTCCCACTCACGTTCCTACAATGAATACTAAAATGAATTTTTTACTTAATCTTGTTAATCATGTCCTTCAAAGGTGAAAAATTGGCCAAAAGTATAAAGGTTTGTCTTGGAAAATGGTTGCGAGCTTCCACAGCTTATGGCTATAGCAATAGGAGGGCCCAAAAGAGAGAAAAGTCGGGATAACGAGCACTCTGCCAGCCAAGCGGGTAACAAGAGCAGCTGGAAAGTCTTGGTAAGCCAACAACCCAGTGAACCAGCACGAAGAAAGGGGGCACACTGAGCAAGTATGAGTATTAGCCCCGCTCAGCTTTCTTAAAAGCATGGACCACTACGGGAGGTCATGAAGAGGAGTAGGAGCTAGCTTTAGGGGTTCAATCGATATGATAATGATGTATACTTGATAAAGTTTCTGGCGCCGCCAAAATCCTAAAAAAAAACAAACGGATTCGCAAGAGTCAACGTAGTCCCTTCATTCTGAATATGAGGGGAAACAAAAAGAGTGCTCTCCCTATGCCTCTAATGTCTTTTTATCCTTTGTTTGAGATTCCCTAGCAAACAAAGGTATTCACATCACACGTTTCATGTGTCAAAATGGCAAAGCAGCATGGTATTCACAACATATTTCATTTGGTGTGTTGTTTTTAAAGGAATTCTAGTGGTGTATTGTTTTTAAAGGAATACCAGATATATGCAACATACAATTATAGAATGTGACTTAACAATAAATTATAACGGAAAGAATAGACGGAAGTCCTCGATAATAATACATGGCATAAGTCACATATCCACAATTGCGATTTGTAAGACGTATTTGGCAGTTGCGATTTGGGAATTGCGATTTTTCATTGCAATTGCAACTTACAAGACGCATTTGGCAAATTATAAGTCGCATTTCAAATGCTATTTATGAGTCACCATGAGTCGTTTGCGCTTTATGAGTCTCAACTTAATCGTGATTTTAATTTTTCGGTGTCGCTTTAGGATTAAGACTTGCTCTATGTTTAACCTGCTAGGAGCTCAAGTTTTTTCCCTCGTTTACATTGATATGTTTTATTATATAATTGCTCACAAGTGAACAATGACGTTGGAAAATTAATAAATAGTCTTGTGATCCCTTTGTGAAAGCCATGATTACCTTAATGAGTAACTCAAGTTTTGAACTTGTCATCAACAGCTACTCGTCAGATTACTTGGAAAAGTGGTAAATAATTTGTTACAAATTACAATATAGGAAAAAGAGAAAAGACACAAATTTTGGAAACTTCCCTAAGATAAAAACCTAGCTTGTAACTCAAGAAACACGTAATCATATGTTAATAGGGAAAAGGAAAACTAGGTAACTCGTACTTATATATAAGTATAGCAATAACAGAAAGATACCAAAACAAAACAAAAACCAGGTTATCAATTACTATTGAGAGCAAGAAAAAAATTGATTCAATGGCGGCGATTACCGATCATCCAATAATATGGACGAGAGGCAAAACCATCGGAAGAGGCAGTTTTGGTATCGTCACTTCAGCAACAACAACAAACTTCTCCATTGATATTCCGTCGATAATCGCAGTAAAATCTGTCTTGTTTTCACGTTCAAAGTCGTTACAGAAAGAGAGAGAATTACTACATGAGTTTCAAAATTGCGATCATGTTATTCGATGTTTCGGAGATAATGTTACTCAAGAAGATGGGAAGATATTGTACAATATGTTGCTTGAGTACGCGTCTGCTGGAAGTTTAGCTGATCGGATTGGTCAAAATTCAAGGCAAGGATTGCAAGATTTTGAGGTAAAACAGTACGCGAAATCGATCCTATTGGGGATTAGTCATATTCATGGAAGAGGGTTCATTCACCGTGACATTAAACCAGATAACATTCTTCTTGTTGGTACTGATAAAGTTGCCAAGATTGCTGATTTCGGGTGCGCGAAGAAGGTTGGAGGAGTAAAGAGTCAGAAAAGAAAGCACGGACTCAAAGGAACACCTATGTACATGGCGCCAGAATCAGTTCTTGATAACGAGTACGGACCTGAAGCTGATATTTGGGCTTTCGGATGCACTGTCTTTGAGATGGTTACAGGGAAGACAGTGTGGGATTGCAGTGAAGCTGACAACGTTGTTTTTCTATTGTGCAAAATTGGAATGGGATCACCGGATTTGCAGAACAAAAGATTGTCAAAAGAGGCTGAAGATTTTCTGAAAAAGTGTCTTGTTAAGGAGCCGAGATCGCGATGGACTGCTGATATGCTATTAAAGCATCCATTTCTTTCATCTGATGATAATGTTGTTGTTCGTGAGCAGACAAGGAAAAAGGAACTCAACCCGTTTTTGTTTATTCGGTACCTGTGCCGGTGAAAGTGATCCTTTGATTGATGATTTCTGCAACGGAGATGGATAAGCTAAAACCAACGAAGTTGTTGAATTGCAGATCCAACAAAAGGAGAAAGCTACTTGAAGGATGCTGATTATCAGTTTTGATCCGAATTTTACAAATGTAAAGAATTATACTAATGTAAAGAACTACGTTTGGGCTTGATCCCCATAGGAGCTTAGCCCCGGGTACGTAGGCAACCTGTGAGAAAACGAGAGATCAGGTGCAGCCCCTTGTATTAAACAAAAACAATTTTATGTTTATATTTTCTGTATTAGTATTGAACGAGATCTGTAGAAAAAAGGCAGCTTTTTGCATGTAATTTTAGCTAGCAGTGAGTACATTCTCTTTTCAACCTATCTTGCAGATTTATATATATATGTTGTATTTTTTCTTATAGAATCAATCTGTTCACTAGAAAGAGAGGCTCTTTTGCAAGTAGATTTTTCTAATAGTAACTACATTCTGTTTTATGTCATGCTGTCATGGAACCAGAATAAACTAAGTCAGAGGAGCAAAAGAATAAAATGAAAGAGCCTCTTTTGTATGTAATTAAATGCAATGTTTATTTGGAACATGAAAATTCTTTCTTCAAGCGACAAAAGATTAGGTTTTCCTAAGTTAATTTAGGATTAGGTTCCTAAAAAGTTGTTGTAACTAAGGAAGTAAAAGGAGGCCTAATTATTAAATAGCTATCCAAAGCAATTCACATGATTTATAAAAAGCAATGATCATTCTCTCATGTAGGCTAGATAGTAACATATTCATTAGCACAATGGCTCAAACCTAGATATAGTGCCATTTCCTCTAGAAATTTATATCTAGCAGTTCCTACACACAAATTTTATCCCATCACACCAGTTATTACAAACTACAGGTGCTGCCAAAGTTAACCATCGTGGTAGAATTGATGATGGGTAGGGAGCACAGTTGATTATTAAAAAAGAACAAAAAGCACAGTTCGATGCACAAAGCATTCCACGTTCACAACTGGTGAAATCTCAGCATATCTGTTTAAGTGGGTGATAGTATATAATATAATATTATGAATACTCAAAAGGACCAACAACCATAAAGTGGCTGCAAGAGATGTTAGGAGTTTTTGGAAGTAAACGTTTCTAATGACAACAAATATAGAAAAATCTCACAATCATGCACGGATAAGTATCCCTTTTCATGGCGTAAAGGTAGTAGGGGTGGGCGTTCACAATTCGGATTGGATATGAAAATTTCGGTTTGAATTTTCGATTTTCAAATTGAATAAAATGACAATCCAAAGAGAGAGGGTGGATTAGGAATACAAGATTGTTTTGTATGGAATGAAGCAGCATTGGCAAAATATGTATGGAATGTAGAGCAAAAAAGTGATACATTATGGGTTAAATGGGTAAATCACATATACATAAAAGGCAAGGACGGGTGAAAATACAAACCACCACAAGACAGTGCATAGAATTGGAAGAAAATATGTGATATCAAAATAGCCTTTTGCTGCAGGGTTAGAACAAAAAGGGTGGAAGAGACAAATGAAAGGGTACACAATAAATGTAGGATACCAATGGGAAAGAGGAGCAGCACCTAAATGGCCATATGCACGATGGATTTGGAATAGATTAAATGTTCCAAAATACTATTTTATTGGTTGGTTGATCATGAGACCGAGATTACTTATGAGAGACAGACTACACATAATGGGAATAAGCCAGGAGAGAACATGTCTAATCTGTCGAATGCATGATGAAACAATTCATCATTTGTACTTTGAGTGTCAATTCTACAGAATGTGCGTTGATGAACTATGCAACTGGCTAGGAATAAAGCTGAAACAACTAGATATGCAAAGCATTTGGAGGAAAACGGGTAGATGTATAAAAGGGAGAATATGACGAGGATTCGTGACCTCAATCAACACAATAGTAATGTATGGGATATGGCGAGCAAGGAATAAAGCACTATGGAATCAGAAAGTACCATTGCCAACAAAGATGTGGAAGAGCATAAAAGATGATAGCAAATACATACTACAACTCATAGAAGCCAACAGGAAGAATAGGAAAGAAATAGAGCGGATCAACCAATTGTACAGATAGAGAATAGCAACGACTATGCAATAGTGTAGGACTAGCTTCTAACTAGGCAAAACCTACCTAGTAGGGATGCTCAAGGAGAAGAGAATAAAGATATCGTTTTGACATTGAGCTAGATAGGATATCTTATAGATTATGGATTGGAACTATCACTTGTAAGTAACTTTTGTCTGGTGGGGATCAATAAAAATTTTCTTTCGCCTAAATCAAAATTACAATCCAAATAAGCTCGGATTGGATTAAATTTTATAAGTTTGATTTTGGATTGTACAAAATATAATCCAAATAAGCTCGGATTGGATCGACTTTTTTAAGTTTGATTTCGGATTAATCGTTTGGATAATTTGGATTTTCGATTTTAAGTCTATAAGTTGAGAGTCATACAAAAATGAACATCCAAATGAAGTCCTCATGTTAACTTAGTTAGAAAGTTTTTCATTCGAACCGCAATCATCTAAATAAAGTATTCAAGTAATGAAATTATCATCAAGTATAATAAGGCCGATAATAAGTAGTAATAGTAAAATCATACCCTAATAAAAAGAATTTTGATCGTAATTTAGTAATTAGTATTGAATATATGAGATAATATCTAATGGATGGGGACGGTATTGGACTTATTATATTGCATATGGATAATGGACTAAACATAAAGTATATCCAAAATCTGAAATACCAAATCCAACATCCAATCTAAAATCCAAAAAATAAAAAAATTAAATTCGTCATCCGAAGATTTAACCAAAAATACAAAAAAACTGAATTTTGGTTTGGATTTTAGGTTGCCCGAACTATTCCCACCCCTAAAAGGCCGAATCAAATTACTCATCAGGTCCATCGATTTGAGCTGTGCGAAAATCATTTTACCGTCCAACTTTGTGTAAAAAACAAATTCTTTCTCAATTTTTAAGCTATAAACATTTTCTCCCTCCTATTCTAAGGTATTTATTGAATTTGCTAATGGTGAGTACATTCTCTTTTCAACATATCTTGCAGATGTATATATATGTTGTATTCTTCTTTCTTAGCCCTAAAGTAGGAGTGTTTTGAAGATAATATTGTTCAACTATTGATCGACGTGACAATCATGTCTGCTTGACAAAGTCTTTGGCGGCCGCCAATTGACATTCCAAGCCTCTAATGCCTCAAATGTTCTTTGATTCTTCGTTTCGGACTAATTAGTATATACTGCTTCCGTGCTTAATGGATTTTGATGATTTGAGTAGTTTTTAGGATGTACACTTTTTTTAAACTTCGTCAAGCCTATCCGTTTATTTGTTTCAAACCGTAGTTTCTAGTTTCAAAATCGCGCTTTTAGTACGCGTGTGGTGAGATGTTCCAAGCCCGGTATCTACTGATTTTACCGTTCTTATGATTCAATGAAAGGGACTACTCATGCCTATGAACATTCAATTTTTTTTGGGGAGGGGGAGGG